>JANHGN010000614.1:0-43364 GCA_024605025.1 Megaceryle maxima | reverse complement strand
AAGTGGTGTTCTTTATAAATGAAAAGTAGAATTAATGTGTATTTCTTGGGCAGCTGTATGCTGGCTAATAAAAATATAAGTTGGAATGATGTTACTACTATTTTGAGTTGGAGAAGAGTTAAGTGGATGAAAACATGGAAAAAAAAGGATTTTTAGTTCACTATAGATACACTTCTGTTGGACCCAAAATTATTATGGTATTGAAAAACCTGAAAAGACCTATAGGAAGAGTGGAGTGAGGAAGGCTTATTTGCAGTGCTCTGTTTGGAGAGAGAAGAACCACTAAATAAAAATGGACATTCAGTCCCCACCTTTCAGTGATGCCTATTCTGCCAATTCCCAGGGAAAGTGATTGATGAAATACTGATGCTAAAACCAAGTAGAACAATCTCAGATAGTATCAAAGGTAAACTCTAGTCTTGCAGTTTTAACTTCTGAAATAATTCCTTAAATTCCTACAAGCCCATGATAAATTGCACCTAATTGAATAGGATCATGATTTCCTGCATTTTAAGATACTGATACAAATTTCTTCATTAATATAAGCACCCATAACTATTGACTTCGGTGGACTCATGTCAGATTACAGGAGCTCTGAATTTGGCCTGTTTGCCTTTGGAGCCTAAAGTGAATGTTTTGTGAGTGACAGTGTTGCAAGAAAGATGCATTTTGACAGGAATCAGAATAATGAACAGGCAGCTGGAAATACCTGAGCATGTTATGCTTCTTGGCAGACTTCACAAGCAGTAGATCTGCTCACTTAGGAGTTGCCTGTGGGTCTGTCACTTTGTTCATCTCTGTCAGGGTTGATTTTTCAGAACTACTTTGTCTCCAAAGTGTCATTTCTCGAGTGGCTTACCTTAGCCTGTAAGGAATTTACATCTTATTATCTGCTTTGAATATGTCTTAAATTCCCAGGAAAACTCTGGAACTGTTTCTTTATTGTAAAAAGTAACGGGGAAGAACTGGTAGCTTGTCATCCCGTTATTTGTTTAGAAACATAATATATGATAGCATATCTTTATCATATGTTTCTGTAACTCACTGGATTTACTGTTTTTGGGAAAAAATAATTTAGAAAGACCCATGAAATTTCCCTACAAATTGAAGCTGATAATTTATTTAATATTAGTTGCCCTTGCACGGCTAGTCGCATTGGGAAATTTCATACTGCATTGAGAAATGGGAACACAAATAATGTTTTAAAAATTATGGTGGTTTCAAGAGCAAAATTACACTGTCACAGCAGATAGTAATAAAATTTCTAACATCTACATCAATCAAACAACAAAAAATATACTTAAATAATACAAAGTTTGCTTTCAAACATGTCAAGCTAGTGTAATCTACTAACTTTGAAAACTGACCACGAATTTGTGTTACCAACTTTTTCTGTTTAATTTCCATCTCTGGTAGCCACAGGGATGGGCTTGCAGGCATGGGAATGCTGCTGCTGTCCCTTCAACAGGGAGTTTCCCTGTTCCTGACTTCCACTCCCAAAGGTAAAATGGTCTGGCTTGTAAAACAGTGACTTCTTTCTATGCAGAAGACAGCAGGAAGAAATGCAGGAATTATTTTGTTTCTGAAAAATTCCTTTTAAAAATAGATGTTCAGTGCTTTGCTTGCTTTCTCACTTGTTAGGTCTCTCACTTTAAAAAATGTGTTCATCCTCATTTCTTAAAAAAATTGCTGCTTTTTAAAAATCAGATTAAACCTGTATTCTGAGGATCATAATTTGGTTTGGGAAAAGATGACCTGTCTCAAAAAAGAAACTCTTCCCTGCTGTTCCTTCTCCATTAAAGGAACAGAAATATGCTTTTACATCTATGCAGCAAATATTTGAGTGTGAAATAAAAAAGTCTCAAGTGAAAAGAACAAAGATCAGTGAGCTCTGCTTGATTAAACACATTTTGAAGAAAATCCTTGTAGAGCTTGAGAAATGTAGAGAATGAGAAATTCTAAGGATTCTCCACTGTTGTGGTACTTCCAGGAAGAACACCCAGGGAGGCCTGAGTGGTACAGAACATCCTGCTGCCCTGTGAGACTAAGCAACCTAAATTCAGCAGTCACAGAATTCTAAAGTTAACAACAGACAGTTAAGCACTGTCTTCCATCCATGCTATGATGAAAAGTGTATTGTGTCACTTATATGATCACAGCTTATTGTGTACTACACTTTATAAGAAGGTGAAAATAGGCCTGATGAACAGTTTATTTAGTTCAGGTGAACTTTTCCAAAAGGAAGGGATGGTGGGAATTACCTGCAATCTTTTTCTGTGTGTTACAGGCCATGCTTTCTGCTGTCAAAGCTTCTGTTGCTCAGTGCAAACAGCTGGGGAGTTTGCATAGGACCTGGGAAGGTTTTATAAGGGACAGGGAGCAGCCGTATACTTAGACAGGAAAGAGACAAGGCTTTAAAAATTAAAAAAAGAATGCTGAGTTTGTAGCAATCGAAGAATTGAAACTGCTGGACCTGGGAGCACAATTTGGATGTACAGGTACCAAGGGTAGGGAGATAGTTTACAAAATGTTGTATCTGAACTTGTCTCTTCCAACAGATTTGCATTTTGTGTATTTGCAAAGCTGCTTTGCTCCAACTTGAGTTCTACTAAAACCCAGCTTAGGAACTGAAAACCTTTAACTGCTTTTGAAGTCCTAATTCTAAGAAAGGTTCAGACAGGTTTGCTTTAAAGTCCTGGCAGGCTTACTGCCTTGTCACACAGTGTTATAGAAACAATCTTCTCTAAGGCAAGTATGTTGATTCTTGGGGTGAAGCTAAGCTGGGACAGTCTCTTTACCTACTTGTCAGCATATGGCTGTTGGAATACCTATGATGAATTATGGAGGCATGTTGTAAACTTCAGTTATCATGTGTCTTTGATGATCTCACTTGCATTTGCATCTTCAGCCACTCTACCACAATATTCCTGTAACATTCCAAACCTTTGAGCAGTCTCTCAGATGACTTTTTCTTTCTTTAAATAAACTGCCACAAAAATTTACCTTTCCCATCTTCCTTGTGCCAGCTATGGAGTTTCATCTTGCAGTTATGCTAACTTGAAACCTAGAAGGACAATGTTCCATTTTTGACCAGTGTTGAATTGTTTTGAGACAGTCTGTTAGAGCAAGAAACAAACAGTGAGAGCTAGAACTAGGAAACTGATATAATTAGACGGGTAAGTTACATGGAGTTAGAGTCCTGAGATGCCATAAATTAAAGCCTAACATTCCTGTGTAAAATAAAATAGATTTGGTTTATTTTAAAGGCAATCAATAAATATACAATAAAAGCATAATCAATAATCTTATCTTCATACCATTTTTACATGGTTTATTAAATACTTAGGTCCATAGAAGTCATCAGTAAGTGATATCAGAAACACATGATTTGTTGTTTGTTAACTGAGGTTATGCTATTCACTTTCTCATTCTAAATCTAAGATAACCAGTGTTTCAGAGGTTTTTTTTTTAAATTTTTTTTTTTTAATGTGTCCTCATAAGGATAGATTATTGTAACCATATTCTGAAATTTTGTGTTATGAGGAGTCCTTTGCCTACTTTTTTTTTTTTTTTGGACAGGTGCAGAAATAGATCCCTCTTTATTCCTTCAGCAGTGTATTATTCATCAACAGTCTTAAGCGATAAGTGACTTCTGTATGCTTGTAAACTATATTTTCACTTGCATTTTCTTAAATTTACTGGTTTGGTAATTCTTACAGCTCACTGGCATTTTATGTTGGTCAGGGTAGCGACAAGAGGCAGGAAACCTCTTCTCTTCATAATTTTTTAACATTTCAATTTCACAGAGAAAACAAACAAAAATATTAAGAATATTTAAAGTTTATTACTGTTGTTTGTTTTTGGTTTTGTTTTTGTTTTCAAAATTCTGAAGAAAAAAAAGACATGGTGAGAAAATGGAAGTTGTTCCTGGGCTCTTTTCAATTTTTGGTTGTGCTGTTTTTCCTGTTTCTCACTTGAAAAATGGTTTGTGGTGGAGGAAAGGTAAAGGAAACAAGCGAAAAAAAAAAGTACCTAAATAAAATTTAGGCAACAATGCTATTTCTGTTCCAAAACATCATCAGTGTAGAACATCCATTTAGATCTACTAGTATCAGTTTCCCTCTTTTCTAGTGTTCTTCATTTACTGACACTGAAGTGCATGTTCAATGAGCATTTTTTAATTTATCTGTAAAATGACAGGGGAAAAATGAGTTCAGATTTGTTAAAGATGTAAGTTAACTTAATTGAAAAACCTTACTCTTAGAAAATGCTCACATTCAGAATTAAATTGTGTGTATAACTCTAATGTGTTCTGGAAGGAAAGTGAGTTAAATTACATCTAATTATGGAGACTAATTCTGAATAAACGTATCTACTCACCCTTTTGATATGTTTGCAATGTGATTTTTTGAATTTAATTCAGATTGTTTTCCAAAGTGAATGTAAAGGTTGACTTGCATGTAGTCCTTCATCACTAGTTTATTCCTATTATTTGGGTGGTGTAGAAAATTGAGATTCTGTATGAACTATCCAGTAGAAACTACGTTGTTGGTTTTCTTTTATTTTGAAGAGAAAAGGTTCAATTTCTTGTCTAAAAGTAACTAAGATAGTGCTGTTAAAAATCCTACATAATACAAGATTGTGAAACATCAGGAAAATAATTTCACAGTAACAAATGTACAATTTGATGATATTTGCTGGTAGTATGAGTTTGAACAAGCAGCAATGTGATCATTATCGCAATGTTGTTTATCTCTGTACTGTTATAAGATCAGCAGAGAAGTAAGCAAATGTTTGCTGTAGTAGTAGTATATTGTTATAAATACACACGGAAATATATAATATATTCAGTGGCACTTTCCAAGTATTTTAGAAGTTTAACTTCTTGCTGTCATGTTTGTTAAAGTGTGTGCAAAGCTGCAAAGAGATTTGAAATGTATAGATGAAGAAACCATAGCAAAGCATATAGATGTAAGCTGAATTTGTGAATATTTTCTAAACTGGAATAGTAGTCTGCATATGATGAGTTATTCCCTATATATGTTTACACTAGTATCATGGAATCATAGAATGTTTTGGGTTGGAAGGGACATTTAAAGGTCATATAGTCCAACACCTCTGTTTGGTAGGGAATAAAATAGTAGATTCTTGCCTTGTTCAATAGTGGTAAAAGCAAGTAAGACATTCAAAGCAATAAAGTGAAAGTTCTAAAATTGTATTTTAGTAAAATGCCAAATACTTTACAAGTTGATTAAATCAATTTATAACTTTGTTGTTGGAAAACCTGTCTAGCAAACTGGACAAATTATTTACTCACTTTTCTAAGTCTTAACTGTAATTTCTTCTCAAAGCTGAAAATTATTTCAGATGCCATGCTGCATATAAATTGATTTAGGATCTGCATCTTTTTGTATCTTCTTGCCTGGTCTTTCAATTCACCTGTGCAGGATTTGAAGACTGACTTATACTGTGATTCTCTAGAAATCAGAACGCATATTTCCCTTGGCAGTGTATAAAATGTCGTAATTGTGTCTGTTAGTAAAAATATTTTTTTTATTTGCTGTCAGGTAGGAATCCATCTAACCATATTTTTAAAGCCCAGTTACAGTTGTCAGTATCCTTAGGTAAAGCTTCCCATCCCTTCTTGGTATTGTGAAGGTCATGAAGTCACAGCTGATTTAAAAGCATTTTAAATAAAATAAGACACAGCTTGCTGCTTTCCATCTTTCTTCTTCTGTTCCTTGAGTAATGTTCTTAAATAAATATTATAAATCATAAATTCAGCCTGTAAGACTGAATTAGTTGAATGCTTTAAGCATTGTGCTATTTCATCTCCAAGATAATGGTTTCACAAATGTTAATTTTGTGTAACACAATGGATGAAATTTCAATGTACAAAGGTATGTTTCTATAACCTTTCTTCACACTGACTTGTACTTCCACATTCCACTGGTTTTATTTATGCCCAGGGTGGGAGTATATTTATATTTAAGTTGGAAATTACTTAAAAATAATAATAATAACATGAAATGGGAAGCTTGGATTGTATAAAGTAGTTTAGTCCATGAAAGAAGAATAAAATGGTGTTGGGAGAAGGAAGATGTTGGTAATTGAAATATGGAATTGGTCATTAAGAGTATGACCCATTTATCAACAAGAAAGTTGGAAAAGCCATGATGCTTTGCTTTAGAATGGGGTAGACCAGCCATTTTGTGAGAACTGGTATGATAGTAGATCTGTCTTCTGGTTGACTAAAAGCATGCTTTTTATGGCACTATTGTTTTCTAGATATTTTAAAGGGAAGGCTTTGGTTTATTTTAGATATTTAGTGTAGGGTAGTATGCAGACAGCCACTCTGTACTATATAAAGTATGTGGACAAAACGATACACATCTTGAAGTCTTGGTAAACATGCTAGCAAATCTACACAAAGTTGATTACTTAAGAATTTGTTGCTGGGCTAAACAGAGGGGCTCCAGCTTCTGAAACAAAAGCTCTGTTATGAAGCAAAAGAAATAGCTCCTGGAGCTCAAGCCAGCTGAGTTTGTTATATTCAGTCCAGACTGCTTTACAACCAATAATTCTTCTAGTTTATATAGAGTACCCTGCTATTTCCAGAGGGATGGTTTTATTTGACTATCCATTCACCTAGGATACAAGTTTAACTTAAACTTGTTGGTGCCAAGTATGGCAAGTTGATCTTATACCACTTTGATATCTCACTTTGCAAAGCCAAAACAAGCATTACCAAGCTCTACAATTGTGGCTTACCATTAAATGCAGCATTTTAAATCTTACTGTGGCATATCAAGGGAATGTGCTCATTGAGATGCACAAGACCAAAATTACAGTGCCAGAATCATATCATTATGTACCATTTCCTGCATTTTCTTTACACTGTCATAAAATGGATGCTACAAAACCTAAATTAACCAAGAAAAACATTAAAACATTAGGAAAGTATTCCTGAACTTGAGAGGTTAAGAAATTTGTAAAACCTCAAGAGAAATTCTAAGTTTCATAGATATTTTTAACTTTGTTTCTCTTCAAAATGCTAATTTCTATTTCTGGAATGAGAATTAAGCAAGGTTAATCTATACTAGATTAAATATATGTAATACCTGGCATGAAAGTAAATCAACTTTACACAAGAGTTGTAACTAAGTTAGGTTATGACAGACTCTTTGTATTTCTCATTCTATCTGAGGATGCAGGAGCAGATGACACTTCAGTGTTAGCAGAAGGACTTAGATATCTCCCACATTGGCATGCCTTCTTAATCACACAATAGGGCCATTCCTCCCCCCCCCCCGCCTTGTATGGATTCTGGTATATCCCTATACCATAGAAGCGTAATGGGGGAGTTATCCACAGAGAATTCAACATAGTAAATTTTCTCTTGTTAAAGGTACCAAATAAGATGCAGTGTGTTTTTCAGACTGTGTTATGAGCTGGTGTCACATGAGGGGAAACTTGCGTGTGGAAACATGAGGGAAGAAAAACTTCTTCATCTCCCCTCACTGTCTGTGCCATGAAAGGATCTAATTGTCACAGTTGTGTCAAATCTGGGACAACAATCAGCAGCTACAGAATAGCCCTCTTACTGTCTTTTTTTTTTTTTTTTTTTGAGGTAATCATTTCCTCCAGCTGCTATAGGCATCTCATTCATATTTTGAGGTGTGAAGAAGTGCTGGCATGTATGTTTGTACAGTTAGTTTATCAAGCACCTTATTTCTCTGCTCTCTTTGTAAAAGCACGTGCAGTTATTGTCTAGCTCTGGTACAATCAAGTCCTTTGCTCAAAGTACAGCCAGCTTCAAAGAGCAAGCTGAATGTTTGAATGCATAGGGATCAGGATAATGTGATGTTAAAGACACAGGATTACAAGAAAGGACTTCCCAAGGTCTACTTCTCTGGTATTTCAGGCAACTCTTAATATACAGTCTTTTTTGGTGAATTTATCAAGCCTCATTTCAGATTAATTCAGTTCTTACTGTAACTGAAAGTTTGTTCCAGAAGTCTATCCTCTGATGTAAAAAACAACCAACCAAGCAAAAAAAACACCAACAAAACCCTTCTGATTTGTTGACTACATTTATTCATGGGTAATTTAGACCTATTTTTTATGCAAATGCATGATTACTCTTCTTGCCTCCAGCCACTCATTCACCTGTTATATGGATAGAAAGTTATTGTATTTTCTGTTAGCATTAGCTTTGGTAGACTGAATCAGGCTGTATTTTCAGTCACCTCTGGTGAAAAAAGCTCTCATTTTCCCTGATGCTTCTTTACATCAGTTTCATTTTGAATGTATCCTTTGAAAGAAATGTTCGGGGTCTTTAAGTGAAAGCCTTTACCTGGAATACTTGTGCCTTTTCAATTGTTTGATAATATATATTGCTTGTGGTTTTTTTCTTAGCTTTATGTGTTACTTTTGTTATGAAACATCCTTCAGAATGCATTGAAAAATTCACAGCTTACTGTAGCATCTGCTTTCAAGTGAATTGTCTTGATCCAAATACCCTAGTGCAATGCAAGTCTCAGGCAATTTTGCTGCCCTCAGCAGATTCTTTTCTGGGTTGGCAAAGCACACCACAGTCCACAGTTTGGTCCCATGTATCTTATTCTCCTGAACCTTTCAGGTGTGAAGGAGGAAGCTATGCAAGTGGTTCCCAAAAATCAGTATTAATCCATATTTACTAAGATTTGCTCTCAATATGCACTATCCTTTACAAACATGTGGATGATAAAACTTTAATCCCATTAGGTTTACTCTTCAGCTTCAAGAAAATGCAGAAATTAATTAAAATGTGAAGAAAAATAAATGCACAAACTTGAACTAAGCTCCAAAAGGCCCACATGTCTCCGGATATAATAATAAACTGGAGCTGAAAACCTTACTTAAGGCTTAAATCACATTGATTCCTTTCACTACTCACTGTTCTTCAGTATTTATTTTGGTAAAATGAATAATGAGTGAGGACTAACTTCTTGGTGGACATGTTACAGTGGTGTTCAAAGAGGAGATGTTTTTGATTTATCAAGAAATATGTAAGTTTTAAACATAGTATCTTATTGCATCTTTTGCTATGTTGACTCATTTTAATCAAATATCATAAGACAGGCTATCTTTAAAGTGTTGCATGAATTTAAAATAAACATATTACATTGGCACATGGATTTGTAGAATCTGTAAGAGTAATTTCTATGAGAAAATTATTTTTAAGTTTGTGTTTTATATTATATTAAGGAAGGAAATGCTATAGAAAAATAGGGGAGGCAAAATAAATTTCTAGAAGAGACAGACATGAGGGGTGGGAAAGAAAGAGCTAGAAGATAGACTTAGGACAAGAAATGAGCCATTTTGGCTTTCTTTGTCTTCTCTTCCTTATCAGGATGCAAAAAACACATTAAAGCAATGTATACTGTCTGTAGTGTCAGTACTGATGCAAGACATATACCCTGTGGTGCCTTTCAACGGGTGGAGTAGATATTTGCTTTACGTAGCCAACCTTTTTCAACAGAGAAGATTCTAGCTTCTCAATTGTTTCTGAGCCAACTGGTGATTATACAATAGTAATTTTGCATAACTACTGCATCATTAGTATTTAGCTTAGTCCTTCATAATGTGCATGATTCAATTGCTTTGATTCTTAAATGTAGAGCATTTCTGTAGGGTTTTCAAAGATGATTTAAAAACTGCAAATACTGTTTTATTCAATATTTCTTCAGGACTTTTTATAGCTAGAGCTTCTTTAGACTTTGTACCAGCTTCTCTTGAATTACTGAACTCCCTTAATATAAATAAAGGCTTTATCAGCTCTACATGGCAATTTTTATTGGTCTAAAAAAATCTGAAACCACAGCAGATATGTAGATCCTGCAGACACTAACCTGTTATTCATAACATCCCTTGTCCTTGAACAATTGGAACAATGTACTGTGGCTAGAACTGAGCTGGACAGTTGACAAGTCACTTCACATACTCCCAGTATTAAAATAAATGTTTTCTCTTAATCTAATAATTTTAATGCACTTATGTATTAAAAGCTGACTGAATTTTTCACCCACTGTTTTTTC
This sequence comes from Megaceryle maxima, assembly GCA_024605025.1. Lineage (NCBI taxonomy): Eukaryota > Metazoa > Chordata > Aves > Coraciiformes > Cerylidae > Megaceryle > Megaceryle maxima. Next base: position 33,285 of record JANHGN010000614.1, on the reverse strand, counting down.
TGGTATGGATTTGGTCTCGTTGTGCAAACAAATTTTTGTCTGCATCAAATCACATTATCAATCATCATCTTACTTAGAGAATAGAACACTTCTATAAAAGAAGAAAAATATTGTCAGTCATTTAGTTCTGTTTCCACATTAAATCCTGATCTATCTCAAGGTATTTCTGCTTATAAGAATGAGATTAATGCAGGCAGTCTTTCTTCTCACTTAAGGAGTTAGATTTATCATATAAAATGCAGTGGTGTCTAATTTTGTGCCTACATCATCACTTTTTCTCCTGATTTATTCATGGTACATGATCATGTCTCTCATGACTCTTACTGACCTGCTTAGCAAGGCTTGCCTTTAGCAGCTTGTATTGTGCTCTCTCTTCCAGATGTACATCTGAAGGAAGACTACCCTTGTTTTAATATAGCATGTCATCATAGAAGACATTCTGAGATTACCTGCTTCTGTTGCTTTCATATATCTTAGAGCTTCAGTAAAGGCTAAATGTTAAACCCTGCATACCCTTTTTGTCCAGTTAATATATTGCTTTATTCATTAGCACTATTTGCTTAAATCTGTGAGTTCATCATTTACAAAGCATTTTAACTGATATCTGCCCTTCATACTTGGTTGCCTTGTATGTACATATATTCTATACATCTGTGCTTTTTCTGTGGTTTCTGTTACTACTGTATTTGCGTCACCTAATTTAAAACAGACCTTCTGCTGTTTTCAACTATAATGGGTTTGTGGCTTAGTATGTGAAATAGAAGTGACTGCACAAAATGTGAAATTCTGATGCTAGACATTCCGGCTAGGTCTTTACAGACAGGAATGTGCATTTGTCTGGGCAAGCATTACAGTCCTAGGGGTGCTTGCCTCTTAGTGACAGCCTAAATATGTTGAAGTCATTCAATTTAACAAAAAAAACCCCAACCACAAACCAAACCAAAAAACAAAAAACCCACAAAGAAAACAAAACAAACTAAACCAAAACTGACAAACTAAAAAAAAAAACCCAAACAAATAAACCCACACCAACAAACAAATATAGAAATATCAATTTTAAAGAAAAGAATAAACTGCCTTGGCACAGTTCCAGCATTTGCAGTATAAATCTCACAAAATACAAACTGGAAAAATTTGTGAAAGAAACATGAAAAGGAGAATGAACCTGAATACTAAGCAAGCTGTTCAATTTAAGACAAGTGTTTACTAGCAGGAGTAGGTGCTAGTAAAAGAATCTCTGAAGTATAGATGGCTCCTAACCATCATCTACTTTGATATTTAACTGTATCTGCAAATGAATGCAAACACATTAAATCCACAAGGATTTAATGTTGCTAAGAGGAGTCATACCAATTCAGCATTTTTTTATTTTAAAACATGAGATGACTTATCCCTTTTTCCAGTCCCAACTCCAGTTTTTGAAGAAAGCAGATACTTCATGTTGCTCTGTTACATGAACAGCCACAAGAAGCTCACAGACAGAGAGCAAGCTGTTAAACTGGAATTGTCCCTGTGGGGAAAGAATAATCTCTCCAGGCAAGGTTAGGAGAGAATGAAGAGTGAGGGAGGAGAAACGGCGTTCTAGGATAGGAGAGGGGTGAGAAGGAGGAGTTTGAACTCCTCTCACAGAAACTTCTCAGGGTGGACTGATGAGAGTTATGACTACTTAAAGTCTGAGTCTTTTAAGTTCAAGTTTCAGAATACAGAAAACATCTTCCTTTTAGGCAGCTGGTAAGAACCACCTCCTTCCTCTGCCTGTAACAATTTCAGTATGTCCTGTTATGCCTTTGCATTCTAGAGCTGCCTGTAAAACATTCAGTCATTATTCTAAGGGATAGGAGCAATTGAACAAAAAGCCTCTGGTGGACACACAGGTATGTAGCATGACCATGTGGTCTTTCCATAGGAAATCAGCTGAAAAATACTGCATCGCTCATTCCTGACCCAGGCAGTGCCAGAGACCTTATATTACCAAGTCCTGTTCTCCAGCAGCCTGGCTATCTGAATTGGTATGACTCCTCTTAGCAATACCCAAGTCCCTGGACACTAACAGGATTTTTCTTAGAGGCTCCGTGCAGCTATGCTGATGGCTCTGGTCATCTGGAGCAGCAGGCACAGCATGTGAGATGGGAGAGAACAGGCCATAGGCTAAAATTCTAATTTAGAAATAACTATTTCTGTCAGTTTCTGTAATGTCAATTTTGCATGTTGCACTCTGTGGTTAAAACAGTGATGGGACATTCATTCTACTAGTTCTTTTAAATAATACAATGGAATGAAAAAGGAATCGCACATGGTTTGGATCCATTTTTATCACTGGCATAAAACTAATTTCCTAAGCACTGTGTTAACTTCATTTTAAGTGGATTTTTTAATGAATAAGGAGAATGATTTTACTATGAAGTGAAATGAAAATGCTAAGAGAAAACAGAGCTTATGTTTATATTGTATTACACAGCAAGGCACGGGCTCTAGAAAGACAGGAAACTCATTGTTTGAATTGCTAGTTCTCAGGTTTTTCCATTCAGAAATCTATCTACTCCCAGGACCCTTCTTGTGTCTACTCAGGAACTAGAGAAGATTTCCTGTCTATTGAGGAAGCATACAGTAGCCAGAGGCAGAAAGACTTAAGTTAAATACTTACAGTTTAAACACTGTATGATCATTGAAACAACTCAATCATGCAAATTCCTTTTGTAATATCTTTAGAAAGTACTAGGATTATTTTGTGGCATTCACATGCAGTGATACAAAAATAAGCATGGCTACACTATCAGATCCAAGATCCATCTAACCCAGTATCTTGTTCCAGAGAGTGGCCAGGAGTGGAAGCTTATAGGGGTGTAAGAAAATCTCTCAATGCACTGTCCCAGCTTCTAGGGATCTACTATTAAAGATTGTCTAACATAGGTAATGTCTTCACCATCATGTTTGAAAGCTACTGACAAACCTGTTTTACACCAAGGTGCTTAATTTGATTTTATTTTGCCAAATTTAGGTATTTGGCATCCAAAATATTGCAGCAACAATAAAAATATTGCTGACCACTTTATTATAATTTCTATTGTTTTATGTCTAGAGAAACTTAAAGCTGAAGAGTCTTGATCGTGTATCTCTATACTTGTCCAGAAACCATTCCATAATTCTGCTTAAACTGCTTACCTTGCATCTGCTTAGTGTGATACTGAAACCTCCTTTTGTGGAAAGTGATCGGTAGTAGCAGTGCTCAGATGTGTGTGCTGGGGATCTGGTCAGTGTTCAATGATTTTAATTTTTTTCTCTTGTTTGTAGTATCTCATTCCCATTAATTTTTAACTTATATTTGTCTTTCTGTCAGCATCTGAGTACTGAACTATAGTTTTCAGGAAGTTATCCAGAGTAATTCTAAGATCTCTTAACTTTTTGGTAATAGTTTAAGTCCCAGTGTTATGTGCATATATAAAATAGTATATTCAGTCTGAGAAACACAAGTCTCTTTGCAGAGGCCAAAGTGTTCTGCCACCTTTACACGGTGAAATCACACCATAAATCTGTACGTGTGTAGCAGGAGCAGATTGGTATTTAACACAGAGCAGAACTCAGAGGTCACTGTTCTTGTGAGCACTGAAGAATTCGCATTGCAGACAGAATCTATATTTTTCTAGATGACCAGTTTGAAACCCCTCATACTGATTGCAGATTTACTGTGACTGCTTTCAAGTTCTGATTGGCCACGGAAAAGATGTATTGGTGTAATATGCAGTTAAGAAATTTAATACTCCTCCTATGTTATTTAAAATATTTCAGTATTTATAAAAGAGTTTTTGTATATCTTTTTCTGAGAGAACCATGTTGCAAAATCAGTTTGGAAGATTTCTATCAAATGATTTATTGTGAACTGATACATGCTTATAAAGTGTGCTTTTTTCAAGAACTTGATAGGTGTTGCTATCTTAAAAGTAATATGATTTTGCATCCTTTTTTTCCATATTTGTTACACATTTGTGTAAGAAAGACCCAATTTTTAGAAAAAATGAAGATATAAATGAATACCCAGTTCATGAACACATGCATCAAAACTGAATCCTGGTCTAATCATTTTATGCATGTGCACTACCATTAGTGAGTTTGTCTCTTGGTGTCAGTAACAAAGAAATATGTAATGTTGCAATCCTTAATACTTAGTGTTTACCAGTAGCCTACTTTATGATCTAACTGCTAATGTCTAAATTATAAGCTTTACAATAATTCTCTTTTTATTAAAGCCAAAGTTAGTATGCTTAACTAGTAAGTTTCTAGCCACATTTTCCACTGTGTTAGCTACATGAAAACAAAGCTTTTTTTGGTAAGGCTACTTATCTAGGGAAAATGCTACAAAATTGCCCCTGTATTAGTAGACTCCAGAGCATTCCTTGGTGGTGGCTCAGCACATTACCATGTGAGTTGCCTGCCCTTGAAAAGGCATAATTTGATCTAACTGTTTTCCTGAATTCTCTGGTAGTTACAGAGAACAAGTCACCACAGTTCAGCTCCTCGAGCTGAAAGCTGAGTTTAGAACCACAGTGGTGCTGACTTGTGTGTTCCTGAATTTCTACAAGAGAAGGAAAATTATTTCTTGCAACCGAGTGTTTCTGAATCTGGTGAAGGGTTGGAAAAGTGAAAATAGCCAAGGGGTCCCAGATGGAGATTTGTTATTTACTGAAGGCCTCTTCAGTGCTAGAGCTGTCACTCAGCTTCAGTAGATATCTCTGTGTAGGATAAAAGGTTGATTAATGTTGTTCTAGACCCAACAGCAATGTCAGGAAAATACTTGAATGGGCATCTTTTATACTCTCAAGCCTATAAAAAATAAACATTTAAGAAAATACCTTCAACATTGTTCAGAGTTGTAACAACATAGTGCTTATTTGCCCTGATAGATATAAAACTTGATTACTGGGGAAAGGAGGAATAGTAACAAGGGAAATCCAAGGGATAAATTTCCCCAAAAGACAAAAGAGTTAATAGAGGGTTGGAAAGCTTAGAATAAAATAACTACATACTTCCTATCAGCTGCTTTTATGCAAGAGAATGGAGTTCAAAGGCCACATGCTGATCTTGGCTACAAGAGGGCAAATTCAGAGCGGCTATCTGTGAAAACAGTAGAATTGCTGGAGATTCACATCAACATGAATAAAACTAAAATTTGACCACTAGAAGGTTGATTATGAGGGAGTGTTTACTTATCCTGCTACATTTATGTCATGTTTCTTATATCAAAACTGTAGTAAATTCTATTTATAGCTACTTCTGCAGGTTTATTTTCTTGATTTTTTTTTTCTCTGATTTGTCTTTGTGTCTAGCAATATAAAGGTGCTATGCTATTAAGTTTTGATTGTGCTTTAACTAGTGATGAGATTTGGATTAGTGAGATGATGTAGTGCAGTATTATTAACGGACATTAGTCACTAACAAACCAGAGCTCCATTAGGCAGATCTCTAGTTGATAAATTGAGGCAAAAATTGGAAGCCTTCCTGGAGCAGAGGAGGAGTGAGCCTCAGCAGGGCATAGCACACAAGATATCTCTATCAAGCACATGCAAGTAGTGACGGAGAGGATTTGACAGACAAGTATAGGTGGCAGATACCATATCCCCCCAAGGATAAACAAACAGAATGCCAAAACGATATGCAGATATAAAGATAAGCAGTTTTAAGTTGAAGGAGAGCTAATGCAGATCATTTCTTCAAGGATGCTGTACCTATTTCTTCATTATATGCTGTGAACCTGACTCTTCCATGAACAGGTATTGCATACCTATTGCATAGGACAGAAATCTCAGTTTAATTTCTAGTGAACTTGTTACTTTTACACTGAAATGAATGGCTTGTGTTTGGAACCGTATAGAAAGACTGGTTAGGTCTTCAGAAGAGGAGCTGTATATATGGACCCAATTCCTTTATGCTCACTTTCAGCTTCATTAAGAATTAACATGAGAAATAAACAGTTTCTAATTCAAAATAGGTAAATTGAGAACATTATGTGTAATTATATGTAACAGTTTGAGCAGCAATCCTAGTGGGCTATCACTAAGAAAACATTGATGGGGTGTTTCTTAACCTTGAAAACACAGGTCAAATCACCATACATATGTCAAACATAGGTAAAAGAATCACATGGCAGTTGATCCCAGCCTCTACCATTAAAATTAAACATCAATTCTAGGTGAGATACTTAACATCAAGACAGTGTCATTGTATAGTCAAAATTATCCATGACAGAAGAAGCCAATAAACTACATATAAGCACGCCACGTGGAAACTTCTATAAAGATGATTCCCATTGAGATAATAACTTGTGTGGCTTGGTACATAAACCTGTTAAAAAGCTGTGAATGTTACAGTGTGCTTATATACGTGCAGCTGTGCAGCCAGTCAGAATTTGGTTTTAAAAAACAATGTTATTGTATTATATATTTTGAATATACTTGTAACAAGCTGGTATTTAGTAGTAAATTATGCTCTTAAATGGTACTGAAAAATAAAACTTCTTTAAAAGTCTAATCTGGAAATGAAAGCATGTCTTATATTTAGAAAAATAAATATATAAACCATGAACATGATTATTTAATTTTTAGTTATGGAAACAATAAATATCAAGGGACCCACAAAGCAAGCTTCTTCACACCAGACTGACCTTTATTTCCCTTCAGACTTTCAGATGTTTTTGCTGTTTACACGACAGTGGACTAATGGTTTTGAACACCTGGTATCCACTTTGGCACATCTGAAAGAAACCAGAAGTTGTAGTTTACTCGTGGTCTAGCTAAGAAATGTGCCATAATTGGACCAGCTATTTATTTACCTCATAACATTACATCACAAAATTTGCTTATCAAGATGGTGTTAACATTCTATCTTAAATAAAAAAAACCAAACACCACCCACCAAAAACAACTAAACAATCACAAAACAACAAACCAAACTTTTAAGTGCTTATATGAAATGGGAGGTTGTAAGGGATGTATAGTTCAGGTAACAGAGATATCATTAGTTAATCTGCTGTTAGAAAACATAGATTTATTTATTTTTAATTCTCATTAATTGAATTGAATTTCTATATTTGATATAACAAAGCTTCCTCATTTATTTATTTGCCAAGAAGAATTTAACAATTTATACTGAGAAAAGGTTTAAAGGTTTATGTGTGATCCTGTCTGGAAGTTTGCTCTAGGTGCCTATTTTTATGAGTTCCTCTGTGGAATAACCAGCACAAACTCCAAACATTGTGTGTTCATGTAAGTTCACACACACAGATGCATGCATACAGTAAATCTGCAAAGCAAGCCAAATTTGAAATGTCAGAATTAAACATAATTTATTTCTTCCAAGCATCTCAAAATGCTGACACCACCACCCACAGAGAAGGTGAGTAAGAGTGGATGGTACATGAGGGAGGCTGAGGTTCAGGTTATAAGAGGAATGTGTGCAGGGGACAGGGCCTGATGTGCAAGAATTGTTTGTGCAGATTTATATGGATGGAGTTGGAAACAGAGCTCTAGGGCAGTCTATCAAAGGCCAGTGCTTTAGTAAAGAGGTAGGTGGTTTCTGGTATTACCACCTTAGCACTTTGCAGGGATGCTGGCAAATACCCTCTGATGTTTTCTTCTTAATATATTAGCAGTTGCTTATAAAAGCAGTGCCTGCAATGAAACAAAAAACTGCACTGGTGAGGGGACCTCCCCTGACTACAGGGAAATACCTACTCCAGTGTCTGGAGTGCTGTCTCCTCCCCATCCTTCTTTGACCTTGGGGGTCACAGGGCTGTTTTGTTGTTTTTTTTCGTTTCCTCACTGCTCACCACTTTTGTGGTGTTTTGCCCTTTCTTAAACATGCTTTCACAGAGGCACCACCAGCTTGGCTGAGGGGCTCAGCTGTGCCCTGCTTGCAGGGCTGTTGCAGAACTGGCTGTGCTTGGCCCTAGCCTCTCCTCACAGAGGCTGCTCCTTTAGCCCCTGGCTGCCAGCACCTTGCCACAGATACCTGGTACAAATATGAAATTGGAACCTTCTTAGGAAATTTTCCTTTTGTTTGTTTGTTTGTTTGTTTTTATTTGTGTTTGTTTGTTTGTTTGTTTGAATTCCTGATAATAAAATCCTCTTGAGACCTAAATCAAATCTGTAGATATCAATGGAGAAGAGAATGGATGAGACAAGCAATTAAAATTGGGATTATTATAAGCAAGTCTAGGAGAATAACATGTGTGAGTAACTTTATGCATGATTCCTGCTATAACCAAATATAACCCAAAAACCAGCAGCTTATGAGAAGAGGTGGCATGCTGCCAGCAGTCATGGTGGGCAGGGGTGGGGTTGGGGCAGAGGAAGGTCTCCTGAACAGGGCTGTCTGAGACCTCTAGGACAGTGAAAGCAGCTGTGACAGCTTTCCACAGCTCTGACAGATATGACACAGACAGCAGTGGGCAGCTGTAGCTTTTGCTGCTTAGGCCTGCACCATGGACCAGCATCATATGCCCTTTTGTATTTTTGAGGGTTTCTTAGGTAGTACTCACTGATTTAAGAATTAATGGTGAAAATGTGATGGTAGGAATTGAATTCAGATCTACATGATACAATATCTGGTGTGATAAACTGTTTTCTTTGGAATGCACTTCACAGCAAAGGGGATATAACTTCAAAATACACACCAAGTTAGTAAATTTTCTTTCTGTGTCCAATATAATTAGAAACACTTGTGTAAGATGTGGTGGCTGCTGATTTTATGCTTCTTCTTCTACTTGTCACTGCCTGCACAAATTAATGTGTCAGAAAAAAAGAATGAAGCATAAGCAAAGAATTCCTTGCACTAGCAGGGCACTCTTTTTCTTAATTGTTGCCTTTGAATTTTTTTTATTTTATTTTTTTTTTTAAATAGTAGAGTCAGAGGCTCATAAGGAGGATGAGAATGTCAATGCTGTTAAGTGGGTGTAGACTTGTAGATTCTGGAATTCAATTTTGGCATCTTGCTTGGTTGAGAATTATCTTAGTCTGGTTTTAATTTTGCAAACATATACATTGACATGCAGAAGGCAAATAGTAGTCAATGACAGATGCTTCAGAATTAAGTGAGATAAGCTGCCTCATGCTTCTAATTACTTCTTAAGTAAAGCATATATGTTGGAAAATGGACTTCTGCTTAAGAACTGAAATTAGAATTACTACTATTATGACACGAGAAAGAAGATGGTGATGATATTGTTGATTTTTAGTGTGGTTTATAAGTGAAAATACAAAAGGAGGACAAACAGGCTGGCTCATAGTTAGCTAAAATGGGAAAAAAGGGAAATGGCAAGAGCGGTCAGCAAATTATATAGTTTATGCACACATTTGATTGATTCATTCTGAGTAACGCAATTCATGAGTATGAAGCGAAGCCAAAGTAAGGGCTTTGTAGATGAGTTCCTGGAAGGTACAACATGTACAGGACTTAAAACCTGACCTGTGAAGTTCTGATAGGGTCACTAAGTAGGGGCTAAATATGATACTGGAGTTTGGGGGTACCCACAATAACTCATTTCTACATTTTGTGGAATCTCTGTTCTATTGGTGATACTTTTAAATGAACTTTCTTGCATACAGTAACATCTTCTGAAGCACATGAAATCACAAAGTTTGAGATGTCTGCTGGACTTTACAGAATATGATGGAATTTGGCCATTTACCCAAAGTGGTTTTACTTGAATTATAAAATGTTAATATGGTCACTAACATGATGTGCTTAAATATATAGGATAGGATACAATTTTCAAAAGGATCCAGATAACCAACTAACTTGAGTCACATTTTCAAATATGATTAAGGCACGTACATTTTTCAGGCACTTTGAATATTTTGCCTCTGGGGCAATTTGTGAAATATTTGGCAGAGATCATGATAAACTCAGAATGAAAAAAAAAAATTATTTTTAACCATAAAATACCTATTTGAGAATATTATTGTCTATTTCTGTCTTTGTTTTGCATTATTATTCTGTTTGTCACAGTAAGTGGAAGGATTTGGGATTTTTTTCCTTTGTTCAGCCTCTGGCTTACAGTAGTTATTCAGCTAACTACTGGCATATGTTCTTGAAATAGTTGCCCAGAAGATGACCTGTAGACTAAACAAAATCTGTGGAATCTATTGCTCTACTTAGACAAACCAAACAACTGGTACTTGAAAAAGCAACAGGTAACACTATAGTAAGAAGTTATCTTTGCCTTTTTTCTTACTTGGCTGAGAGGAAAAACTGTGGAGTGAGTTGTGTATGGGCTACATAATTCTCTCTCCCTGATTTTGAAGGTAATCCTAACACACTCTTTCATCTTCTAGTGATGTTTAATTTTGGCAGCAAAGTCCTTCATGACTGTAGTAGTTACAGTGCTGCAAATATTAACCACTTGACTATGTTGTAAAATTTGTGTGAGGCACATGTTTAAGTTGCGGGTATAATATAAAATGTGCTTGCTAAAGCTACAGGCAGTTTAAAAATATTTAACATCATGTCTAGGACTATCATTGACTTTCTCAATAGGTGGGATAAATAGGGAAAAGGATCAAGTGAGAAATAATCCAAAATTCAATATTTTGATTAGTAATTATGGTAAAATTATTATTTTTGTTTGTTTCAATATTACAATAACATAGAGTTATAGAAATTTTTTAAACAAGTTCCTTTGATGGAGGCAATCTTCCAGATCTATAAGCTATGTAATCTTTAAAATGCCACCTAGTGCAGTATTTTCTAGCTCACTTCCTTGGTGAAAGGACACTTTACATTAGAATATTGGAAGTTTGTCATCAAATGTATGTAATCCAGGTGAGATGTAGTTTGGGACACTGGATAATAGATGCAGAGGTGAACAGAGAATTTACTGTGTTGAGTTTTGGGTTTTATTTCTTCAGAAAACTTTGGCCATATTTAGAAATCTAGAAAGAGAGATGAACCAAGTGGGACATGCTAAAATCAAATGAATTCATTGGAACAGAGAGGAGGCTTTGGCTGAATTTTTTTTTTTTTTTTAATTTTATTTTATTTTTTAAAACAATACTGAGTAGTTTGACAGTTGTTTCTGTTCCTTTAGCTGAGAGATTTCAGAAAGGGAAAGGGCAATAGGAATAGCCTAATAGTAAACAGTCATGGGTAATGTTTGAGATAATTGATTAGCAGAGTTGCCCGAGACCTATAAGCTAGATAAGAGTGAACATTATCCAACTTCTAGGTACAATCAGGGTAAGTCTCATGACATCTGTCCTTCCGTGATTCTAACCAGCCTAGCACCAACATTGCCCAATGGCCAAGCAGGAGTGGACCATCTGGTACCCTTCTACTAGATTTGTTTTGCTCCAGAACTCAAATAACAGAAAATAACCAGATTTTTAAATTCACAGCAGTTTAAATAAATAAGTTTTAATATGATTTGAGGAATCATTCCTTTAAGACAAAATATTCTTAATTTTTATAGGACATTGCTCATACATAGACTAATGTGAACTGTTTATCTAAGAGTGCTTGAGTGAAAAGAGAAACAAATCCCTGGAAATGAGAAAGTATTCAGTGCCACCAAGGAAATGTAAAGTAGATACTTCCACTAATTTAGACAAAGACACAACACCTTCGAGTAAAAGACACAACACCTTGGAGTAAAGATCAATGGGTACTGTTGGAATCTTAAAGTTCTACTTCTGTTTTAAAATCAGACCTATAAAAAATTAACTACTCCTGAGCTTCAAGAAAGGTCCTAAAACTCACTCAGAAAGAAGCCTTGTGTAGTCTTGGCCAAAAACTGTGGAGTCATGTGTGAATATCTCCAGTTACATGTTCTGGGATTCCCAATCTTATTTCTTCATTAGAAAATAAAGAGGTTATTTTTATTTTTGTCTCTCCTTCAATATCTAGGCAATGTTCTTATTGCTTTTCCCACAGGTAGCATGTCTTTTTTTTTTGTTCCCCTATTTATAGCTTGCTCTGTGGGTCATTTGGTCTTCTAGATCTGGAATCTGAAAACTGTCATGAGTTTTGTTTGATGCAAACCTGTTTTTTTTATTTTTCAGGGAAATACTTTATCTTTAAATGTTTGCCTGGTGATGATTTTTAACTGCCTTGAAAATATTCTTAAAGCATTATTCTTTTGCTCTGTTTGCTTACTCTTTTTTTTGCTGGATGACTGATGCATGTACAGGCTGACTTCCCTGATAATGTCCAACTAGTTTGACAGAGTTAGCACAGAGGTGAGGACTGACTTCAGCTGAAATCTAAGTAGATACCTACCTCAGACAAAACATCTGAGTCTAGTCCAGATTACAGCAAAACCATGCTCATTGCTGCTGCAGGTAGAGGATGGAAAGGTGTGTAATGCAGTAAGTAGCTGTTGCAATAAGAGGGGTTTTTTCTTACAGCAATAGCTCCCTCTACCTCATCCACTGGCAAGATCACCTCTGGCTCATTCACAGGAAGCAAAATTTTGTTTTCACTATATCTGTGAAATGCTTTTAGCTACTTCTGACAAGGGAACTTTATGCCAGCTGTACAGAGTGGACAGGAAAATAAAAAAGGCCTAGCAGAGAGAGAATGGTGGCTCTTCTTCCTTCTCAGATGTTCAGAGGTTTCACAAAATGCAATGCCCCTGTTCAGTTCATATTTTAAATTCATGACCAAATACTGACTATATGCACTTTTATTATTCTGTACACTACTGTCAGCAAGACTGTTCTTCTAGTTGGACTCTATAGCGGAAGAAGACAGAAAAAGAGATTGGGAACATGTATGGAAAAATCTGCATGTTTGTGGGTTTTTTAATTTTTAATACTATTTTGAATGAAACATTTGGGTCCCATAAAGATGTTTAAAGTTCACTTTTTTTTCAGGGAACACCATGTGGTCTGTTTGATAGCTTTCTCAGATGTGAGGAGGAATTGGAGTAGGGATAGGTTAAAAATAAAGTCTTTCCACTTGTTTCACACTTTTGGGGAAAGGAGATCCAGTATTCTAGTTATAAAAAGAGAAGGTTTCTAAAACCAGAGTGCTAGTAAATCTGTTAAGTTTAATTATTAGTTAAAATGCAGTTATTCAGAATATTATGTCTTCTTTTCATACATAAAGACCTCAAGTTACTCTGTTTATGGAAAAATCTTAAGAAAGGATTGCAAAAGTAAGCTTAGTGTGCATGAAAAAAATTATAGCTAGAAGAATATCCTTCTCATTTGTTTCAAAGCCACCATGATCATCCAACTGTAGCTATACATTTTAATTAAATTGTATGTATTGGTATTGCAGTGCAAGACAGGAGAGAAAGGAGTTGCCTGTGTTGAGGATGGTATTTGAAGAACGAACTGAAACTGGGAGAGAGTGAGAAGACTGAATTCTGAAAAGAATAAATTATTTCCTCTGTCATTTTTTTGGAAAGAATTTGATTTTTAGAGCCTTTAATAAAAAAACCACAACAAACCTCCCCAAAAAGACCAAACCAAACAACCTTTCCAAGCTTTTTAAATTTTTTGTTCAAAAATATTCACCTCTTAATGGAGAGTGAAATAAATGCCCAGAGTAAAAGTTCCTTGGCAGAGCACAAGTCTTCTGGAGATATTAACTGTGTTGAATCTTTATACCAGCATGAGTCCAGGCTAAGTCTCTCTGGGGCTGTGCCAGCTGTGGCAGCAGCTGTGTGAGCAGGGCCCTGGGTTGCAGGGGGCTGTGTTCTCCTGGCCCTCACTGTCCCCCACAGCCCAGCCGTGCCTGGTGGTGTGACAAAGCACACATGCTGCCAATGGTGCTGGTAAAACTGTGGTTCTGGTTGAATACAGGTGAAGACCATGCACTAAAGTATTCAAGAACTATATTATTTGTGTACAAGATCACTTTAATATTTTTTGTCAGCTTTGCTCTGTTACTTTACTTCCTGCACTGCAATACTGGCTTTTAAAAGAAATATTATTTTTTGTTGTTATTGGCTTTTTTTTTCCCCAAAAAAATTAAATGTAGCTCAAGAGTTCCTCCTAAAAATGAGATACATGTATTACATTAAATGTGTTTATATTACATATTTTGCCTGGTATTTATATGGCATTTCATGTTGTATTATTCTGGGTCTGTTTAGCTTGGAGAAGAGAAGACTGAGAGGGGATCTTATTAATGTTTACAAATATCTGAAGGGTGGGTGTCAAGATGAAGGGGCCAGTCTCTTTTCAGTTGTGCCCTGTGATAGGACAATAGGTAATGGTAGCAAGGAGAAACACAGGAAGTTCCACCTCAACATGAGGAAAAACTTCTTCCCTGTGAGAGTCACAGAGCCCTGGAACAGGCTGCCCAGAGATGTTGTGGAGTCTCCTTCTCTAGAGACTTTCAAGACCTGCCTAGATCTGCTCCTGTGTGGCCTGCTCTAGGTGTTCTTGTGTTGGCAGGAGGGTTGGACTTGATGATCTCCAGAGGTCCCTTCCAACCCCTACCATTCTATGGTTCTATGATTCTATGAAATGGATGGAGCTTTTTTTCTTGACCAAATACAAGTAAAATGAGGGAAACAATTTTCACTTGATAAAATACCTTAGTCTAAGAGATCTCATTTGATATAATCTCTAAATATATCTAAATATAGATATTTAGAACAGCTGGAGGTTTAATTTTAACAGGCAAAAATATAGATGAATTCATAGTAGTCAATAAAGAGATGCCTTCTAAATTAACTGTAAAAGTATATTTTGACTCAACCACTAGACAAGGCCTGACTAAAATAGTCTGATTTATATGCATTTACTGAGAAGAAATATAAGGGGGTGAACTGAATATATGTTGAAGCTCTTCATTCACATTTCATCATTCCAACATCTTATCTGCTTTGTAAACTAAGGTTGGACATGGTGGCAGATTTGTGTCTTGCACAGGAGAAGTCTCCTGAAAGACATCTCTGAGGTGTTCTGCCTAGATAAAGATGAAGCAAGATTATGACAATGTTTGGGTTTTTTCTTTAACTGGAAGAGTGAACAAATTAATTTCTTGAAGAAAATGTAAGGAAAACCAATTAGCCTAATGACATAAATTGCCAATGATATAATTTCTATTTTTTTTTTCTCTATTTTTAGCTCTAATAAAATACAGTGAGCCCTGACACAAATACTAAACCCATGGAAAACTTTCAATGTCCGTTAAAATTAATTTCTTTTTTTATTGACTTTGAGAGTGGCTTTTTTTCCAAATAAATCAATTGCTTGCTTAGTCTTCTTTAAGCAAGATGTAACAGCAGTAACTTAAGTTTAAAGGATGATGTGGAAGATTCAATTATTGCTGTTTAACTTTCTTTTATGTGATTTTATACATCTATAGACATTAAAATATTATATTTTGCATGTTTTTCATGCACTGAACCTAAGGGCTTTGTAGTGGATTTACTTGCATTTTATGTGCAGTGTGATTACCCAAGTTTAGAATCATAGAATGGTAGGGATTGGAAGCAACCTCTGGAGATCATCGAGTCCAACCCTCCTGCCAACACAGGAATACCTAGGGCAGGCC
This sequence comes from Megaceryle maxima, assembly GCA_024605025.1. NCBI lineage: Eukaryota > Metazoa > Chordata > Aves > Coraciiformes > Cerylidae > Megaceryle > Megaceryle maxima. Next base: position 17,784 of record JANHGN010000614.1, on the reverse strand, counting down.
ACACAGGAACAGATCCAGGTGGGTCTTGAAAGATTCTAGAGAAGGAGACCTCTAGAACATCTGTGATTTCACTAGACTATGTTCAGGCTACTATATTTTTAACTTTGTATTTCATATAGTTAATTATATCATCACATAATGCCTTACGCTGATGTTATTCTAATTTGCTCAAGCTTGTTAGGTTATCCACTGGGACATTTTGAAAATGGAGTGGTACTTTCTGGTATTTTACTCTCAACTATTTGTTGAAAACTTTTGTTGCTTTTTTCCCATTAAATAAAATTGGGATTTCCCTCCACTTCCTCCACCGAATTTTAGATGTATTCAATATACAAAGTTTGATTAAATTCTATTGATTCTTTCTAGATAATTTGTAATCTTGAATTTCATATGGATGCAATATTTATATTTGAATACTACAACAAATTTCCTATGAAATGGTGATTCTTCCTTGCTCCATCAATTATTATATTGTTCTGGCTGCTAAACATGCTGCTTCTGCTATTTTTGATGTATGCCTTCCTCAAAAATCACCTTTTAAACTCCAAACTGTGAACTTCAGGAAACTTATTTTTTTAAATAGAGACTTCTGAGGTGTGAACTTACTTGCTCATTATAAATTCTCACTTTGTTCTAGTAAACAAAGGATAGATTTTTGCATTAACAACTCTGTGGAAAATAAAATGGAAGTATGCTATAGAGTGTTCTTTAAATGTCTTCACAGGAACAAAAAATAAATGTAACCTAGAAAGTGTTTCTGTGAAGAACCAATAGCATATAAATAGTAGACAAAGGATAGAAGAAGTTTTCCCTGATACATATCTAGCTGTAAAGTACTGACTTCTGTCTGGAAATTCCATTTTATTATGTAATATATTTTGGAGCAAATCAGCAACTACTGAGCCAAGACACAAGTGCTACAAGAAGTGGAATTTTCATTACAGCAAAACCACTGCTGTATCTTTCAACTGCTTTAAATAAATCATGGAAAGAAAAATGTATGAACAAAATCTGGTACTTAAAAATAAATTTTCACTGTTTGATGCATGGTTATTTCAAATGCATCTGAGTATAATGTACATCATTGCAACAAGCCCTAAGCTAGACATTTTGCAAAGACGTATGACTTTCATCGTTCCTCAATTTGCTCTTTAGAACATGATTAAAATTTTAAGAATTCCAGGAATTAAGGTTATTTAGTTCCTTTGTGTATGCCCTCATCTTTTCCCATGTGTGAGAACCCAGGAGAATCACTACTTTCCTTTTTAGAATGTCACTATATTGTGTTTGGTAGTTAGTGACAAAATCTTACCAGGTCTTAACTTTTTTTTAAATAGATTTTGCTTTATTAATGAGTGAATTGGTCCATAAAGTTGGCAGAAAGTCAAGTCAATATATGTTTTACAAAATGCTTATTTTTACTTTTACATGTTTCTACTTTTTTAGGCTGTAGAAAGATAAAAATTCAGAGAAAAAGCAGAAAACATCTGTAGAGTTAAGAGTATGGCTGGACACAGGCAAGTCGCAGACATGAATATCATTAAGTATAGAATATCCAGGCTGTCCTTGTGTATGGGCAGGTGGTGTGAAATATGTTAACCAGGCAAAGAAATTGAGTATGTGTCATGCTAACTCAGCCCTGTTAACTTCTGGTAATAAGCCACAAATGCACACACAGGAAAATTATGGTCTTCTTAAATAATCAAGCAGAAGATTCAGATGTGAGATTTGGAAACAAAGCTAAATTTTGCTTCACAGATTCTCTGGGTGTGCTGTATAAAAGCTTAGATTTACAATTCCCAGACTTTACCAATTTCATCCCAGACTGACTGGAAATTGGATTGCATCTTTCATGGAGTGTTTAAGGATTCCATAACCCTGTTTGGGGCTAATTATATGTTCTAATAAATCACAATAAACAGTACCCAAATAGATCTGACAAATGCTGAGAAAAATAAATTTATTTAGTATATGAGAGAATATCCAATTGCTTCTGGAACACTTTAGTAATATTGACTAATAAATGTATTGAACACAGTACTTTTAAGAAATAAATGAACTTGCAAAACCCAGGAAAGCTTAACCTGATTCTTACTGCAGAACAAGCCTGGTCATACTTACCCATTGAAACATATATTTATGAATAATTCATCAAGCATCTGCAGTTTTTATTGTAGAAACATTACAATGGGCCTCGTAAAACTACCTCATTAGCAGTGTTGCTACATGTAGTAGTGGCTTTTTTGCACATCTCTTGATATCCAGTGCTAACTTCCATGAAGAAAAGTTTAAGAATATATAAATATATTGGTTTGTAACCTCTCTTAAAGTAAGAAAAGCAAGTGAAAATCATAAAAAAGTCCTATAATAGTTAAAGAACTAGCCCCAAGTTTTCAGAAACATTTGAAAAATTGTCCAGAATAAAAGAGAGAGAAGGCTTTTGGAGAAGGCTGTCAGTGGAGAAGATTTCAGAAGAGTAATTATGTGCTGGGAAATTCCCTCTCTAAATAATGTGTGAATAAAGTAATTTATATCTTTACTTAACAGCAAAGTTGGTTATATATTGTCATTTTCCAGAATGAAATGGTGCAATTCAAGTGGTCTCTTGATCTAGAATAAACTACCATGCCCCATGGACTGGATTAGCATTCAAAATCATTATCTTCCTGCTTAAGTGTTTTGATTGTGCTTGTTAATTTGGGATATAGAAACAATGGAGGTAGACTCTTCTTGGAGGTGCTCATTGCTTCTCATCCTACCACTCTTCACAAGCTGGAATGTGGGCAGTACCAGTTAGATACTAAGCAAAAAGGTGTTTACCGTGACAGTGGTTATATACTGGAATATGCTGCCCTGAGTGGTGGTGGTATCTCTCTGTCTTTGTAGATAAAGACCTAACTGAACAAGGCATTGAGCAACCTGTCTAATTAGACCTGTTTTGAGCATGGGGTTGCACTAAAAGATCTCTGGAGGCCCTTCTGAACTAAATTGTGGTGGTATCCTAGACTTAAGAAAGTACAGACAGGAAGTGTAGTAATTCACTGTTCTTAGTGAGTAACATTGCAAGCAGGGGGTAAGTTAGCAACTACTAGGGTAGTGTTGTAGCATGCTGAGGTACTATGAGGTTATTTTACTCTCTCTGAAATTGACAAAGCCCTACTTAGGTGTGAGTTGCAACTCACCTTCTGTGAAGAAGTTGCTAAATACTAGCTTTGTGACAGTTGATTTCTGTTCAGGACTATATTTTCTATACCTGTATATGCATCTGTATTTATGTATGTTAGCTAAGACTCACACACGTTTGAGTCCAGTCTTGTTTTATTATGAGGACTGTGACAAATAAGGTTTGTGGGACCTAGATCACTGTAGTTTGTCTCTCTATCCCAAGGGAGAAAAACTAGAAGTTATGAACATACCATGCAATCCTCCTTTTTTTTACTTAAAAAAAGGTCTCAGATTAAAAATGAGCTGTCTGGTCTTACTGTGAATATGAAGAGCAACTTACTTCCTTGCTTTTTCAGCATGTTTTAGAGAGTGCTTTATTGCACCTATTCTTTAGTCTTGTCTTTAGAGAATAAATCTACTTCTTTCAAGCTGTCTTCACACCTGAAAAGCTTGTAATTTTTCTCCCTTCCGGATTCTCTCCACACCTCTTACATGAAATGGGATGCCCAGGCTGTGACATGACCTTCTGGTGAAGTCTTTGTGCTCTGTAGAATGGAAGAATTTCATTTTTATGATATGTCCAGCCTCCTTATCTATACTCTGAGTAGGATGTGTCATATTCATTTAGGTACAGTCTTCAACTTTTACTCTAATTGCTGTTCTACAGCCTCTCAGCTCAGGTCATTGCTTATCTGCATCTGCATGTAGCACTTTATCCATTTAATTGTAAATATAGTTTGAAGCTTTTCTTAAGATTAATCTCTGTTAATTTTCAAGGCATGAAAAGCTGGAATTTTCACCTGTGCAAGATAAAAATGCATTGTATTTGTGTTCAGAGCTATAACAATATTGTCCAAGGCAGCCTTGGCCATTAGAGCTGGTTTTGAATGCCATCAGTTGAGGGACTTGCTCTCCTGGCAGCTGTTTAAATTTTCAGTCAAATCAGAATGAATCATGTCTGTGACAGAGAATTACCATAACGTGTGTTACCTTAAAATACCACTTAATGTTGAAGGACCCGTAGAAGACCAATATCACTGAACTTAGCTTAAAAATAGTACTTCAGTTAAAACAATACAAATATGCATGAGTCACCTGTAGGATTTTGTTTTGAGTGGTTTTACTATAAGGTGACAGTATTCACCTTTTATTCAATAGCTTGCATTTACAGCTGCATTGAGGTTAAAATGAAGTGAAGATTTTTTATTCCCCCCTCCCCCTCTTGCTTCAGATGAACTGAATGAAGTCCTTAAAGAAAAACATTTATTTTGGAGTTCTAGCTACTTTATCTGGTACAGTAAAAACCTGACCTGGTGGGAGGTGTCCCTTCCCCTGGTGTGGTGGTTGGATCTTTAAGGTCTCCCATCCCAAACTTTATGTGATTCTATAAAATTACTAGAGAGGATGTTTAGCAGTTAAACTCCACCTTAAATATGAGACTTGCTTAGACCCTAAGAAAACTAGACTTTCAAATAAATGCACATATCTCTAAAGGCTGTCAGTCTGGAAGTTGTCGTGTTTCTTTTAATTAGCTTTTGCACAGAGGATGCAGAGTTTGTTTCTTCTGATAATCCAATAGACAAAACTAAAATAGCTATGCTTGCAAAAAAAGACTTTGCTCTGATGGAATGCCAACAGTCACTGTAATTTATAGTTTGCATTTAAGATTACTAGTTTCCCAAAACAATGGGCTGTCCCCCAGAAGTACATTGTTGTCAGGTCCTTGTTAGTAAATGGCCTTACCGTACAAAAGTGCTCACATTCTCATTTTGGGAGTGTTTGTAAGTACCCTTGCAATGCTGTGAAATGACATTGCATAACAGTAATGTGACAGATTTGTTAACTCGTTATATATTGTAGTAACTTTATGCATTTAAAATAGAACTTTAGGAAAACAGTATATGTGAAATAATCACAGAAATACTTTCCTTTTTAATAGTGAATAATGTCAATATCTCCATTTGTTGTCCTATTTATAGTAACAAGTTTAAAGGAAGTCTTCCAACCTAATGCGTAATTAGTACATATTTAAATTTTTTTTTTTTTCCTGACCTGCTATCCAGCTCTTAGAGGAAGAAAGAATGAGTGGGAGACCTAACAGCACAAAATTCCAAATCTGCATCAGTAAAGTAAAATAAATATGAAAAAATAATCCCTTTTGGCCCCGGAGTCCAAGTTTCCAGACACAAGCTCCACTGGAATCCACTAGTATCACTGCCAAGGAGTTAAGTTCCCTTGATATAGTTTGTTTACTTATCCAACTCACTTTGACTTTTTTGTCTAGTGTGTTTGATTCCCTGCCTACTGAAAACATATCAGCGTATTTCATTTCTAAAGACAAACCAAAATAAGCACCCTAGCTACATGGGCAGGAAACAATCAATTTAAAGCACTGCACTCTGCTTCTCTTATTTTTGGCAACAGTAATTCAGACAGCCAGGTAAAATGCTATGGGAGAGATCTGATGCATGACCTCAGTATCATCAGTCTCCGTGTCTGGTCATAAGTACAGTACTATGACATACCCTCTCAAACACTTGCTGAACTTTTCTTGGGGCAGGGAGGTGGTGGATGTGAAAGGCTAACTAGATATCAAGAAGATGAGACAAAGACTGTAGCTCCGGTATGTGCAACTCCCTATGGTGATGCAACTTCACAGCTGTAAACTGCTGACCTCTTTCTTGATGGGACAGAGATTCACACTGGCAGGAGAGCTCATGTTTTTTCAGCTTTACCTTCTTAAGAAGGAAAAAAAGTAAATTGGTTCAGAGTCAGGCATTAAGAGAGAAAGTTACTCTCAAGTTCTATGGGAGAAATGCAACATTACCTGTATTTGTAATAGATATTTGAATAATGATGCTTACTTTCAGCAGTTATATTATCTGAATAGTTTCTCTGCAAGATCTTGGAAAAGCTAATTCTGTGCATTTTCCTAGTAAGCAAAATAGCAACACTGCTTGGATACTAACTCTGTGGTGTTCAAATGCTACTGTTTGCCCTTAGGTAAAAGAAAGCATCAATTGTAAAAAGGAGATGGGACATCTATTTGATCTCATATTGGCCTTTCAGTGGAAGGAGCAACACTTTTGTTTGATTAAATGAAAATCAGTGATACATAGGATAGTTGTTTGAATAACCAGATTGGATGTATTTAGAGTAAAAAATGCTGTACCTTTTCAAGTTGTTGGGTTTTTTTTAACTAGTGTATCACACCTTAAATTTAAAATTCAAGTGGTTTTAATGTGCCACTTGTGAATGCTGAGGAGGTTTCATCTTAGATGAATCTTAGTTTATGTATCACTGAATTAACAATGTAAGGGAAGCTGGAAATTTGCGGACAGTGATCTAAATAGTTATCATTTTCTGTGAGCTGGAAATGAATGGTTCATCTGTGAAGAACAGACCCATGGACTGCAGCATCAGAAGCAGGAAGAAGCTTTGTTTTATAATACAGTTCTTACAGAGGAGTAAAACTGCCTCTGAGCTCACTGCAAGATTGCTGGTTCTAGTGCAAACAGGGACAGGTTTCTTCCCAGTGAACACTGAAAAACAGCCTAGTATTCGCTAGAAGATAAAGCTCTTTCTCAGCACGTTATTCCTCTAATATCCAAAGTGGCCTGAATTAAGTTCATCCACAGGTAGAGTAGCTTGAATGAATTTTGTTTGAAATATACTGCTCAAATAATCCATACAGTAAAAGACATAAAGTAGCAACTGAAATATGAATGGTACAAATAAGCTCAATAATGAAAGTAGGCACTGGTAAGGTTTGGGACGTTGCTAAATGAGCAGTGTTGTGTTGTCTAGATTTCACTTCTTCATTGGGCTGGACTGACTGACATAAAAGTCCTTTGCCATTGTTACTGCTGTTGTGTTTGGCTTCTTTTATAGTGATGAAATATACTTTCTATTAGATGAAAGATATATGTCTGGTTTGTGAGGTCAGCAGAAAATTCCTCATACTGTAACCAGCTAGTCATTTGTCCATTTAGTCCAGAGAAACACTCTCCCAATAAACTAACAATAGATTTCTTAGCTTAGTGATTCATTGGAAGATGGAATCCAGCTGCTTGAAATTTGAATATTCAAAAGCAGTATTGCTTAAACTACAGCTTGTGGTGTCTTTGTGGGTCAGTGGGATAATTCCTGGGGTCCATGATACACTAATAGTGATGCTTTTTCTTGGGAAGCCAGCAGTCCCATCCTGTCAAGTACTGGCTTTATGGAGGAGGCAGTCTGGCCAAGAGGCATTCATGGGACCCTGGGGAATGATAGCTGCTGGGAGCTGGCCATATTTAACTCCCATGGCTCTTGCAGCCCATTTCCAGCCTCTGTGACTGTTGGGCCAAAGAGTTTTGGGTGTGGGCTGAAAGCAGTTTCTGGGCAGATATGTTGCATATTGGTTGTACTGCCCACAGACCAGCATGTGTCACACACACTTGTATAGTTCACATACTAGTAATATGAATATGTCCTACCTGCCCTACCAGAGAATTTAGTTACCACTATTGAAATGCAAAGTCTATAGTTTTGATTTAATTATTTACCTCAGTTGTATTTTTTCCAGTTAGTCTATTTTCTCCAAGAAAATACAGTATGATATTAACACAATTGCTAATCTAAGATTCCGTGGACACTTTTTGCTGTAAGACTGAATCAGAAGCTGTCTGATTAACCCCTTAAATATTTTGGAGTGTGTTCATACATAGACGTTTGAGTATGGGTGGGGCAATCAAAATTCCTGCTGTCCTTTATTCTGGGATGAAGAGCAGCTTAGATGTTAAGTTACCACATATCTTTGCCTTGCAACCTTTTGTTCTTTATTAGCAGAAAATAACATTTTTATCCCAGAGTAGAATTGTGTTCCCAAGGTTCAGGTCATTCAGATCAATCCAAATAGGAGAAGCTGGCCAAGAGTACATCTGGAAACAATGTATGCTGAGCTCTTTGGAAGATCTGAAAGCTGAACAGAAAGGTCTCACATCTCTGATGTTCCAAGAGAGTAGCAAAATGTTTGAGTTACTCCTGTAATATTAACTAGCTCTTGGACTGCTCTCAACAGCCGGATATTTACAATCTTTTTTGTTAATAAACTTTTAATCACAGAGTACCCTTCTAATTAGAGTAACTGATCTCTTATATGTCTGTATACAGCAAGCCAGCTTATGAAAGTAATACTCATAGCAAAAAAAGTGATTTCTTGATATGCACTTACAGCAGCCAAATGAACCAATTCCATCCTTAGCTTTAGTGTAACAAGAGTATTTTTCTAGCACATTGCTAGGCTCACAAATCCCAAGCACTTTAGTGATATCATTACAAGAGCCCAGCTTTCATACACAATTATATATAGCTTTTTGTCTTGACTTGTTTAATTTTTCCCCAGTTTTTCTAAGTTAATCTGACAGGCTGCCCTCTTGCTAGCCCTTCAGCAGATACGATTTTTTTTTCCTCCTGGGCTTTGCAACAGAATATGCTGATCTAGGGTAGATGAACTGTCTAAAGCCTCAGAGTGGCAATTTTCCGATGTGTCCAAAACCTGACATTAGTTTTTGACTCTGAGTTTTTACATTCATGAAACAAGGAGAGAGAATTTTGTAGTATAACACGTCCCTTATTTTGCAGTCTTGCTCATTCTTGCATGCCATTCTCTCCATTTAGGAGTAAACTTCTGTGTGATGTCTTTTAGTATACTTAACAGCTGCTGCTCTCAGGCAGAAGCACCAGTCTATTTAATGCCTAGCTTTGATAACTTCAGATTCTTCAATGCATTCTTTAAATTCATCAAACATTTTTGTGCTTATCAGGAACTCAGTTAATCTTAGAGCTAGGGGAAGGAAGGTATCAAAAGAAAAAGTCTACATTTTTTTTAGTTGACTGGAGAGTAAGATTGTAGATCTAGATGTTATATTTTTCTCTATATATTTCACCCATTTAACTTTGTCATCTTAATTTTCTTCCTGCTTACTTTGCTTTCAGTTCTACCTCAGGGCTTTGTTCAGTTCAGTATTCTATTTCTAACAGGAAGAAAGGAAATAATTCAAAAGATTAAGCGATCCAAATAAAAATATTTTCATACCCCTCATCTTGCTATGTTTATAGATGTTAGTGTAAAAAGTTATTAATTCTTTTAACTACCCTATACTGGATCTGCATAATTATTATAGTCACCTGAGTAATTTTAGATCATTACTTTTTTCAGGATTGTATGTAACTCTTCTCCACTTTTAGAGAGTATATATTGGTGTATTTTATTGTTGGGTTTTGTTGTTTTGTATGGTTTTATTTTTTCTTATGTTTTTATTTTGTGGGTTTTGGTGTGTGTTTTGTTTTGTTTTGTTTTTTGTTATTGTACTGCTATCATTAAAAGTTCCCCGTGGGATTTCCACAGCTCCATATTGTCTTTTTATTTTCCAGATTGCTTCAGAGTATTTCAAATTCACTATTTAATCCGACAAACAGGATTTGTTAGCTTGGCTTTACAGAAGTTTAAACTAAAATCAGATTTCAAAATACGAATTAATAATTGGTTACTGTCCTGACTGGAGGCCTGGCTAGTCTCTTCTCACATGACTTCTTCAGATGCCTTTCCCTCTTAACTACTTATTTTTTTCTGGCAGACAGACTGTTCTGCATCCAACCCTTTCCAATTTTCTTTTATTTTTTCCCATTTTAAGTCCTTAACCTTCATTCTTTATTGGGCTGTAACACTTCATTATTTCTGCTTTGTCCCAAAACTGCACACTTGGCTGTTATGCTTTGCCCAGATCAAAGTGCTGAGAGAAGTGTAAAAGTAACAGTTCAACAGTCTATATTGAAAATTACACACCTGGCCCCTGTACTTAGCACTGCTTATTTCCACCTCTTCTGTTTTGACAAATTTTACTTGTCTTAATTAAAGTTTCATAAAGGAAGTGATAGAAGGGTTTTAAGTGTTTTTCTACCTGAAAGGTTACCTGTTTTTACCTCATGTCTGAGTCTGAGCTGGACACTAATTTCTCATGAAAAAAAATTACTCCAGGCAGTCAGATTCTCTCTTGGCAGAAAACCTTCCTTGCTAGTCCCTTTTTTTTCTCATTAAAAAAAAAATGATAAAAGAAAAATCATCATGAAAGATTTCACATAAATTATCACACACTTCAGGAATCACCATAACATTTTCTTGACTGCACTATGGTAAGATGGCTGAAGAAGCTTTTATAGCAGAGAGAGAAAGAAACCATTAAAAGTAGATACGAAGAGGTGAATGGTGGGGCTCAAAAACTCTGGAGGAATCATTGTGAAGAAAAGTGATCTGCCAAAAAGGTACTTTGCATACAATTATTTCCATACATTGGATATTTGACTTTACAAAACTGATGTGATTAGTACTTAAGAAAATTAGTACCTGGAGAATCTGAGAGACATGGACTATGCCCGTGATCAAGTCCAAAAACTTACTTCACTTAGTACTTCTAGTAACCACAGTCTTTGATCTTCCTCTGATGTTCATCATTATATGTTTTCCCTGTTTAATGTAAATGCTAACATTGCTCTATTGTTTTTTTGACCTTGGGAGGACAGCAGTCTGTCAGGTATAGGCACATTATAAGAGCCACTTGACAAGCGATAACAAGATATTTGGTTCCTTTTTAACTTTTTTCTCATACTATGAACTTCATCTCAGCAGAGCTTTTCCCCTAACAGTTTGTGGCATCTTTGAAGAGGCTTTATTGTCTATCTTCTGAGTTTTGCTTGTAAGTTTTTCTGTAAGAAACTCTCTGATTGGAGATCCTAGTTTTTTGCATTCCACTTACAGTGCAGATTAAACCCTAGCAAGTTGAATTTGGCAGATGACCAGTGTTTGTTATGAAGTCAGGAGAGTGTGCATCCAGAGTCTGGACTAGTCATGCTGGAGACATCACCCAGTCCATGAGAATAAAATTATTGTAGAGAGTCCAAGAAACATTTTATGATGTAACTAAATAACAGCACTGAACTTGGTTCCTTTTGTAATTTAGGACTCTAACCGAAAGAATCATAAAATACAGAGTTTTATGTCAGTCATTAAATAGTGAAATTCTGCTGGAATTCACAATTAGAGTAAACTAACAGGTAAATGAGTAGAACAAGTATAAATAAATAGAATTGTTTTTTTCCTACTTAGAAAGGCAAAATCATGATATATTATTATATGATTCAGATAGATAATGTAAATAGTTCAAATAAGAGTTTAAAAGCCCATGGAACTGAACAGTACTGTATTAGTGAATTTTACTTTTTAACAATGCTACTTTGAATTCCTTCATGCTGGTAGATTCATTGTCATAATTAAATGTGCGGGTTTTTGTCTGTTACAAAATAGATTTTCTTGGTTAAGTGGCAAAATAAAGCTGCTTAAATTTCTCTTTACTTTAAATTGGACAACCTGAGCTTTGCAAAGTTAAGGACTGTGACTTGCTTTAGTAGAAGTGATTGCTTTAGTAGAAGATGTCAATCCATGGAATGACTACTGTGAATTACTGGGGGTATTCTTTCCAGTCCCTAGAATGTCATGAAAGAGACCCAGACACATTATTTTTTCTGTTGGACCTAACAGTTTACATTACAAGTGTATTTACCTTCCTAAGCAAAACTGTGCTTGTTGTATAACCTATTTCACAGAATTTCCTAGTTTGGAAAAGGCTGTTAAGATCATCTAGTCCAATCATTAACCTAACAGTGAGAAGACCTTGATTAAACCATATCCCTCAGCACTGTGTCTATGTGACTCTTAAATATTTCCAGGGATGGGAACTCAACCACTTCCCCAGGCAAATTGTTCCAGTGCCTGATAACCCATTCAGTAAAGAAATTCTTCCTCATATCTCATCTAAACTTCCCTTGGAACAACTTAAGGCCATTTCCTCTTGTTCTATCACTTGTTACTTAGGAGAACAGACCAACCCCACCTTATTTGTCAATAAGAAGGTATGTATCTCACTTTCTCCCTTGTGCTAGAACTTCCATTATCATAAATCCTTTAATAGTTCTTTTCTGTGAAGTTCATGTACATGTAATTAGAGTGTTTACCAATTAAGAAATATGAAAAAAGAAGAGACTGTGCTGTGATCAGGCAGGACTGATCTGTGTTAAACTCATCTACAGACTGGGATCTTGCAAGGAGCTAAAACAAGGCAGGTTCCATTGAAGCACCTTCCTAAGCTAATATCTACCAGGAACTTTAAGGTTCAGAGCCAAATGTATGTGTAATAATTTTTTTAAATCCCATTTGCCTTTCCTAATGTTACACTTCTCAAAAAATACACAGGGTCTTACTTTTTAAGTCCTTCCTTGAAACACTTTTAACCTCCAAATTTCCCCATCTTGAAGATTAAACTTTGCATTCATAAAATGGTTGATAATTATAATGTAGATATAAAATGTGTGTAAAAGGTAGAGCAAAAATGAATGACAACTGTGTGTTGTCATCTTTAACTGAAAATATGTGGTGGCAGGACCTCTACCATTCCCATGAGCCACTCAGTTCCTTAAAATCCTTTCACTACTGCTGAAGAATATGACATGGTCATTACTATCAGAGTAAATACTTGATAATAATCTCATATGAAGTGAACAAGAAACAGCTTTTTAAAACAAAGAAGAAAGAGTCATAAGTGGAGAAATACAGTCTTGTTTCTCACTCCTTTTGTTTACAAATGGATAGTAGGAGGCCTAAAAGACAATATATATAATTTTAAGGACCAATGCATGGTGTTGATGGATGTGCTGAGTCTAGTGACTTTTGCTGGCACTAGTATTTCATGTGCCTTTCAAGCTGAATATACTTGTCACGTTAGACATAAAAGCAAGGAAATGTGAACAAAAATCTGGAGATATTTAATACTGGCAATATCCAAAAAGATTATTCAATTGGTATTCATTTCTGTAGATGGAAACTGCTTGCTCCTTGACCTTTAAAATAATTAATTGTGGCAGGCTAGCTGAATCTAGATGAGTGTAAATGCAAACATATATCTGTATCTAATAAGAGGATTACATCAGTACTTCCAGAACATCTTCTCCAAAAATTACATTTTTTTTCCCCTGAAATAATGTATTGCTCTTAAAAGTTATTTTCTATTCTTGAATTGTAAAGTAGAGAATTTACAGGTGGTTCAATTGGTAGCTATCAATGAATTTGTAGTCATTAAGTCACCATTATATATATCCAGTAACAAGTTGAACAGTAATATTTAGGTACCAAAATCAAAAGGGTTTTAGATGAGCAAAAAAGGAAAACTGGAACTGGACTTACACAGCATTTTGTGACTAGGTAGCTTAGAACATCAGTTGTGTCCAGAGCATTTTTTTTTTCCCTTCCTGAAAGCTGTTTAATTTGAATATGTTAAAAGGACAATAGAAAGGTGAAAAAAACCTTCTTTTTCTGCCTTCAGGTAAATGTTGTATTTTCATGTCTGAGAATCTATTTATTGATTATGTTGATACTGGCAACAGCAAAACATTTTTAAAAAAATCTTCAGCATGTGTATATATATATCATGATTAGTACATGAACTGAGTCCAATTAATTTCTAGAGTTATTTATAACTCCTCTTATGGGAAAATAAGTAAATATGTGTAGACATGGGAAAAACTTGTGATAATGTACTCCTTATGAATGTACACTGGCTTTAAAATAGAGAAATAAAGCTATCAAAGCAAATAGGAAAAGCAGAAATGAACATAAAGAAATTCTTGTTCTTATATTCCTATACAGACACAAACATTTGAGAAGGTAAGGTTCTTGGCAGCAGCAAGTCAAAAGCAGTAGTTACAAGGCAGGGGTAGAGCTCTCACCCTCCAGCCTCCGCAAATAAACCCCCAAAAGTATTCAATTCATCACACTTTTTTAACAGGAATATATTGCTTTTGGAGAGTGTTTCATCTCTGCAGATTTGGAGGGGATTGTTAACTAAGTGGTGTGGGTGTTTTTTTTTTTATTGTCCTTTCTATAGCTAGCCTTTGGTATGAACAGGCATCAGAGTGACCTGCTGGAGCACTGGAGCACTACAGTAAGAGTGGTAGGGACAGGGAAGAATAGGCTTTCTCTCAGTTGCTACATGCTACTTGAATATTGTGGGAAATTGTACTGGTGTTACTGACTCAGAACTAAGGAATGAGGTCAGCGTGTGAAATGCAGTATGCCTATTGAAAGAGTGAGCAAAAATTCTTCTAGTTTGCAGTCATGCTTAATCCAGATTGGCCCCATGCTATTTTTCTTTTAACTTTGCTTCCTGTGGCTTTCTGCGTATGTTCAGGTCTACTTATTTTGTTTGTGGCAGAAAGCTAGGGCTGCAAACTCTGAGGTGAGACCAACTTTCTGTTCTGTGCTTGCACAGTCCTTCTCGTTTATGACTTCGCATAAATCTGGTCCTGAAAAGCAAAAGGATAGCTAAATCATTATTTCACTTTCACTCACACAAGCAATCTTTAACAATGAAGGTTCATCTGCAAAAGGCAGCTAAGTTCTATACATAAGCAATATTTGTAAGATTAAATCCCTTGAAGGTAGCACTTCCACAACACAAACTTCTGCAGTTTTCTTGGACAAGTGAGGAATGAAAGAAATTACAAATACATGTTTCTGTGGTGTGCACACAATATGTATTTACCTGTTTGGAACAGTTGTGTTGCTACACTTACTGTATTTAGATTTGTACTTCATTGCTGATATGCTTTCACTAGAATTTCTAAAGGACTTCCTTCCTATTGATGGGCTTTTAAATTATTATTTTATCACACAGTAACCCTGAAATAACTAGACAATTCTTAAAAGCTGATTATATTTATCTTCTGGAGAGTGAGGCAGAGATTTTTCTCCTAAAGCTATCATGTAGCCCAGCTCTACTGGGTATGTTGGAAATTGTTGTGATAACTGGAATATAACAAGGGGAAATAAATCTACACTTTCATTGTATTGTTTGTATTTGTTTGGTTGGTTTTTTTTCTTCAAACTAATCCAAAATTTGTATCCATTCAGAATGGAGCTCAATAAATCCTGAAACATGGAAAAAAAAAGTATCATTCCTATGTAATGATGATTCAGAATTGAATACTCATCCTTTTCCCCTTGTTCTTCCAGCCCTTCCATTAACTATGAGATTAGGAAACACTTTATTCACAGCTGAGTAAACTTGTGAAATATTTCACTATTGTAGCTCTCAATACTGAGAGGTATTGATTCAGAAGCCTTAGCTATAGCACAATATATTTGTTTTGAACTGTTCAGGAGCTTTTAATAAAATAAAAAAAAAAATTTAAAAATGTCTGTTTACTGAGATCACCTTTCATGAAGGTTTCATTAAAAAAAGAGGCTGGTATGACTTAATTTCTCATTTTGGAAAAAAATTTGTTCAAATCAATGTTCTTTTCACAGTTTATTTTTAGTGAACTGACCTTTTTCTGCATTGAAACAAAAACGTAGTCTGATCATGTAGAAGAGCACTTAGGTGCTGCAGACATCACCTCCTTCCTTTGTGAATTATTATATTTATTTCAAAGCAATCATTTTCAGAGGTTTTTGGCTATAGAATCCTTGTTTGCTGTTTGTACCATGCACTGTTACCAGTATGAAATGTGGTAAAGGGCATGCCAAGAATAAAAGCATAAGAAATACTAGAGCAAGGTTGTAACTTCCTTGGGTGAGTCCCTGTGGTTCAGGTGATAGATCTTTGTTAACATCTATAGACCTCGGCTTGTAGTATTCCCTGAGCCTGGCCTCGGTTCCTTTTGGAAGTAATAGAGGAGGACAGGCAGTAGAGCTCTGTAGTGTAGTTTGGTAGATACAGACTGGAAATGAGGGCTAGCCCCATTGCTGGGGAATCAAGCCATGGTCTAGAGGTACAGCACAGAATATTTTTCCACAGTATAGGCAAAGTTAAGAGATTGTTCTGTGGTTACTGCTCCATGGTCTGTCCAAAAGTCATTCTTTAATTAGTAATAAATACTAAATCATGGAGCTGATACCAAAGAGAATACTGAGGTGGGAGAAAAATTAGCTGAAGGATATTCTTCTAGGTAGAGTTAAAAGGCAAAGTTATTATTTAATGTGAGCAAAAGTACAATAAATTCTGAGGCACTCACATATGCTGAACTTCAAGTATCTCTTCAATTTCTTGTATGATCATTATCACTTCTTTCCAGAATCACAGTTCAAGAGCCCACTATTTTGTTCTATCAGATAACATGCTCTAAAAATCTATTATTTTTCTTATTTGTTTAATTTATATGGTAGCCACATTTAGGATCTGAGGGTCTGTTCTCACTATTTTTCACTCTGCCCAAATCCACAATTTTTCCTTCACTTAGGAGTTTTATTTCAATATGAATTCTGGAGCCATATACTGACTCTAAATACATCACTGACAATTTCTAGTCGTGGCAGCATTCAGATGAATAGCCCTACTAGTGTCAGTGGTATTTTTCATTAGAGTTAGAGTCATAGGCTCAGACTTTTAAAATATTTTATATATATTTCAAGCTCAAGTGCCCTTTTTAAAATGTGTATTATATGTCCATTTATACGTCTAAAATTATGTTTTCTAACTGAAATCTGTGCATGTTTTAACCCAAATTAGCTCACTTTGCAGCTGCTTGGAATTAGCTCACAACAAATGCAGAATGCAGATATAAATCTTAATTTCTGCCTTGCAGACAGTTTACTCAGAGATGCAGGGAGATGCCTGGGGCAATTTGGGATTTTATAGTCCAGAACTAGGCCATTCAAGAATAGATACCTTGCAGAGACCTTATGTCTTGTTCTTTTTTTTTGATAAGTGAAATGTTAATAGTACTCACCTATAAAGTGAGTGCTTTTGCCCTCTTTTTCTGAGTGCATTCACCTCCTTGTCAGCCTTGCAGGGTATGCACTGCCAGTCCATAACCTATTCCATGCTGGTGCAGTCCTTCCTCTACTTTTCCCTTTCCAGATAATTTTCTGAATGTTACCCTATGTCTAGCCATATTTAATAGAAAATGCATAGCTGATCATGGCAATGGGCTCCAACATCTACAACTTTCACTTGGGAATATATACTCAAATCCTGCCAGGTGGAAGAGTAATCTGATAGGAATTTTGTGTTCAGATAACCTAATCAGTGGGAAGTAAAAGGGACTTGCATTTGCTTTGCAGATGACATTTAAAAAGAATGTGGAGGGGGGTGGCTTTTACTGCAGCTTGGCAATTTTCAAAACTGTTGTAATGTAATGGTTGAAATAAGTTATAAAGCAGTTACCTTGCATCTCAATGTTTGTAGCTCTTTAGGTTATTCTATAACCCAAAAGTTTCAAGTTGAGTCTCTGGGGAACTAAGAATCATATATAGGAAGAGTATGTGTGTCTGTTTTGATTTTATTGGTTTGTTTGGGTGGTTGGTTTGTTTGTTCCTTAGGCAGGGTTTTAAGGGGGTGGGGAAAACTGTTTGCCTTCATTTCAAATAGGTGAATGTCATGGTTTAACCCCAGCCAGCAACTAAGCATCACGCAGACGCTTTACTCACTCACCCCCTCTCCAACCCTCAACACCACCCTCCCCAAGTAGGATGTCAGGGGAGAAGAATCAAAAAGAAGTAAAACTCGTAGGTTGAGATAAGAACAGTTT
>JANHGN010000613.1:0-12288 GCA_024605025.1 Megaceryle maxima | reverse complement strand
GGTTGGAGCTGAGGAGCAATTTCTTGAGCCCCCTGCAGGGTTGTCCAGGGCTGTGCCAGGCTGCCCAGGGCAGGGGTAGAGTCCCCGTGATCCCTGGAGGGGTTTGCAGGCCCCCTGTGGAGCTGTGGTGCTGAGGGCCAGGGGTCAGTGGTGCCCTGGCAGTGCTGGGTCCATGGTTGGACTTGATCTTAAATGTCTCTTCCAACCAGAATGGTTCTAAGGTTGTGTGATTCTGTTCCCTCCCAAAAAGGGGCTTGAGATGAGCATGCCCATGACTGGTGTTAGTTGGATCCAGGAGTTTGAACTCGCCTCTTTCCTGAGTGCTCTCTCCCCACGGCTGCTCCGGTATTTTTCCATTTGGGAAGCTCCCCCACCTCCCATTCTCTGCTTCCAGGGCGGCTGCAATGAGCACTCTTGGGTTTGTTCACCAGCTCCAGCCTACACAGCTCCTGATAGTGCCAAAAGAGCGTAATTGGCAGCGGCAGCCCGGACTGGAGGGGTGAGGGAGCAAACGGCTGCCACGGGGACAGCAGGGGACCGGGAGATGCATCCCTCCCAGCAGGTCTCTGAAACAAGCCCAGGCTGTTTCTTGGAAGAATTCGGGGACATCCAGACGGATGTTCCATCCCTCTGCACTGTACTGTGACTGTGGTGCCTCTCCCTGCCCAGGGAAGCACCGTTTGTGCTGGTGAACTTGTGTCCTTGCCAAAAACAAACCCTCGTCAGGCTTTGTCTGCCCCATCCTTTGGCACTCAGAGGCTCACGGGCCTTGCAGGTGCTCGGAGGAGCTGGGACAGCACCTTTCCTCCACTCTAGACTGTGCCATCACTGGGGACAGCCCCCGCTCCTTCCCACGCAGCTGCCCGCAGCGCAGCTCTGCCTGCTCTGGCCCTGGTTCCTGCCCATGCTGCCCTCTCAGGGCAATTGATTTTCAGATGTTGGGCTTCCCTTATCCTCGTGAGGCATCCCCTGGCGTTTGGCTCATGCATCCCTCTTGGGGCTCCTCTTGGCAGACAGCTTCTCATTTTAAAGCGATTCTTTGAAATCTCTTCCAGCCTTGGGGGACTGGAAGCAGCTAGGCCAGGACAGGGGCCAAAGTAGGGTGGTTCTGAGCCATTTGAAAGCTTGATGGACTTGGGACATGTTGCTGGTGTGTTCCTGCATCCTGTTGGTGCATTCTCCTACTTGCACCACACAGCTTCATCTTCTGAAATAATTATCAGGATTTTGGCTTCTGCCTGCCAAGGCGAGATTAAAAATCTCCCCCGTTTGGTCCCTGGGCTCAGAGCAGTCCCAGCTTTAATGCTGCTCAAAATCTTCCTTCTGACACTTCTTTGGATGGATTCTGGCTGTTGCTATGGCACATCCGCTTGGGTGAGCTTAAGGTTTCCTTCTATGGAGCTCCAAAAAAGTGTCCATGGAGCAGGAATGGGCGATGGGATAGGTGGGAGCGTCTTCCTTGGCCATCTCCACCTCTCTAATCTACTTCAAGGCACATCAGGGGCCCATGGATGTGAGCACTTAAGACACCAGCGCCTTCACCTGGCTCAGGGGAGACAAGCTGGAGTCCTTCGTGGGGTTGCATTTGCCTGTTCAGCTTGCGGGGGCAGGTGTAGGCAGGTTTTAGCTTGTGCAGAAATTGCCAGGGTGGAAAAGCCGCGGCAGAGAGACGAGCTCGGGGTCTCCTGGCCAGCACCGGGCAGGTCTGGGGGGCAGAGGTGCTGATGGGGGGACAAACAGCCTCAGGGGCCACTGGGGATGCCCCGCTCATGGCTGTGCTGCCTCTGCAGTGCCTTTCCCGTGGGATCGCCCTTGGCTCCCCCCGGCCAGACCCTGAGTGTACCAGCACCTCTGCCCAGAGCACAATGTGGTGGACAGGCTGGGGGGGAGGAAGGGAGGGAAGGCAGCCCCTCAGAGAGCCTGGCCACCCACCACGGCTGGAGCAGGATAGCTGAGCAGAGGTGGTTTTCCCACCAAGGCATCTGAGAAGGAGCCTCTGCCCACATGTGCCAAGCCCTGCATTCATCAGGCACCACCACATTGCATGCTGGGCACCACCACATGCCCACAAGTCCTCTCGGGCATTGGTGTCCACACCCAGGGGGTCAGGGCTTTGCTCCTGTCCCATGTCCCAGCTCCCAGAGAGCAGATATGCCAGGAGGAGCCTTTTTTCTGGTGGCAGGTAGAAGTGGGTGTTGTGACAGCTTCTCACACCGGCTGGTTGTGCAGGGTCTAATTTGGATCTCTCTGAGATCCAGATTCCCAGATCCAAATTTGGATCTCTTCCAGTGGGGTTTCTCCATTCCTTCTAATGTCCCACTGGTCCCAGAGCCACCTCAAAGACATCCCTCAGCCCCTCCAATTCTCTTGTGCATCCACCTTCAAATAAAACCCCTTTCCCATTTGATTGCTTCTGTCCTTGTGGATCCCACAGCCGCGACACTGCGTCTGCACCTTCCAGATCTCCTGCTCCCGGGCCCTCCACACCCTGAGGAATCCCCCCCAGAAGGTGACTTGGGGGTCACCTTGCTTTTTCCCCCTTGACCCCTCTGGGTGGGCCCCTGCCGTGCCAACAGCCTGGCATCAGCAGCCCTGTCCTTGAGCCCAGGGCCTGGGGCAGCGGGTAATGGTGGAGGGCAGAGCCTCATCCCCACACCTCATCCCTGCCCTGCTCTGTGCTTTGGCCTCTCCAGAGCCGTGTCCCACCTAGGAGGAACTGCTTTCGCAGAGGCCATCCCAGCCACGTGCCGGGTGAAAGCCGGGTCACCTCCCGCCTGGCAGAGCCGGAGCTCGCATCCTTTTCCCAACACCCCGTGGCCACCGTCCTGCCCCCATCGCAGCTTGGTCCCGGTGTCACCCTGTGCTGGGCCTCCACTGCTGCTGTCGAAGACCCAGCAGTGCCCTGGCAAACGCGGAGGGTTTGGGGCTTTCTCTGGGTGGCACCGATCAGGTGCAGCTGCGATGCCCTCCCCAGCTGGAGAAGCTCTGCCTGTTTTTTGCCTGCGTGGAGCTAGTGAGCCACTGGAAATCTCCTAGGTAATGGATAATGTAATAACATTTCAAATGAGATCTGCAGAGCAGGAGGAAGATCTGGGGGAACTCTGGGAGAGAATGCAGGCAAATCTCACCGCAGTCTCCTCCTCTCGGGCCAGAGACAGGGCAGCGCTGGGGGCCACAGACCTGCCCCTTCCCAGCCCGGTCCTCCCTCAGTCCCCTGGCCTGGCTCAGGTTCTGCTGGCAGCAGCTCAGGGCCGAAGGGGAAAGGAGAGAGCATATGGTCTCTCCGGAGAGCGAGGAGACCGTGTTGTGCGCCACGGAGCCGCAGCCTGCCCCTGCCTCCCCAGGGGAGAGCCAAGTCACCTCCGCAGCAGGTTGGAGCAAGGCTCCCCATATGGCTGCTGCAGGCGGGAGCTGGCCCCATTCCTGGGGACAGAGCCGCCTGGTCCCCCCCACCCCGCAGTGGGGCCGTGGGCAGCAGTGCCACGCAGCCCTCCCGCACACAGCCCCTCTTCGCATGCCCGATGGGAGGGCCTGGGCTGAGCCCAGCACTGGCACTGGCAGCGGAAACGGAGCCGAGGAGCTTTCAGTGCAGTGCGGCGGAAGAGGGGACGAGCTGCAGCACCCCTTCCTGGTGTAGAAATCCTCGAACTGGGGGAATCCCTCCACTCGGTAGGGAAGTGCTCCACCCCCAGGGAGGCACACATCTGTGCCCAGCTCATCATGGTGACATCCAGTCACCTACCATGCTCCCGAAGAGCTTGGTCGCGGCACATGGGTGTCCGAGCGCTGCGTGGAGAGGCCTGTAGCATTGCTGGGTTTCTCTGAGGGGAAACTCAGACTCAGGGCAGCTGTGGTGGCAGAAGCACAACCTTGAACCCTCTCAGAGCTCCATTTGCTGCCTTCTGTTCCCCGGAGAGGTTTCCTTTGTCCAGGAAAGCTTCTCCGTGGAAGCTGTTGCTGTTTGCTCTGAGATGACAGCGGGATTCCCATCCTCCTGCTACAGGCAGGTCTGAAAGCTCTTCTGCCTCTCTCATCCCCAGCGAGTGCACTTGACCCTGCAACCCAACTCGCACAGCAAAGAGGACAAGCGGGAACCTTCCCGATGGTTTTCTCTCTCTGCCTTTCCAGGTGTCCGTGGATATCAGCAGTGGCACGATTCGCGTAGCCGTGCTAGAGGGGAGCATCCAGCGCATCCTCATGGAAGGCAAACTCACCCACAAGATCAACACGGAAAGTTCCTTCTGGAGCCTGGAGCCAGGGAAGTGTGTTTTGGTAAGGGCAGAACCAGCCATGTGTCTGCACCTGGCCTTGACCTGGAAAACCGGAGCAGCTGGAAGTTTGAGGCAGAGCTGGACATGTCTGATTTTCCCCATCCACCCGCTGACCCTCTCTGCCTTTGCCCTGTGCCCTGCCCTGGCTCCAGCTCCTGAGAGCAACACATCCCCAGGGAATGGCAGGGTGGGTCCCCGTGGTGGTGGGAACAGCAGTCACTGTCCTCTGATCCCAGTGCATGGAGAGAGGCCGTGGCACTGCCCTGCAGAGCAGCAGCTTTGCCCTCCAAGTCTCCTGGCCCCACTCCTACCCCAGCATCCTTGCAGATGCCTGTTCCCTGCCTTTCATTTCTGTCGTGCCTCAGGTTCCTTACCCTGGTAGCAGCGGTGGCCGTGGCCGCTGCTCTGTCTGCCTTCAGCCAGCACCGTGGCTCGCTGTGCGCAGCTCCTGCCACCCCAGCACCACAGATCTTCCCATTCAGGTGGCTCGGGGGCTGTTGCCACCCCACAGTGGGTTCCTGGGGGGGTGCCCAGCCTCTTTGTTCCTGGTGTGCTTCAGGGTGAGTTCTGCTGTCCTGGGGCTGTATCTGCATCCAAAGTTGGCCTGGAGGTTGCGTTGATGCCCGTCAGCCTGGGGTCTAAAGTGTTGAATAGTTGCCAAACTCCTGTGCATGTTTTGGGGCCAGGATCGTGCTGGGGATGGGGTTTTGCCACCTGTGCCCATCTTTGTCCCCTTGTGGCCCACACAGAGGCTTGCCCAGAAGAGTTTCAGGTGTCCCAAGGCTGTCAGGAGCTCCGGGAGCAGGTGCTGCTGGCAGGGCCAGGCAGTTGAGGAGGTTCGTGACCACCAGTCATGTCATGAGGTGGGCACCCAAAGCCAAGCCCCTGCAGCAGGAAATCAGGCGGGATCTGCCAGCAGCAGAGTGCTGAGGATGGTGCGGAGGGGGGCCATGCAGGCACCTCCTGGCCGCTCAGGATCCCCGTGGATAGAGCCCAACTTGACAGGCTGGGAGCAAGAGAGAGGATCTTCTCCCTCTCTATTAGGCCAATGAAAGGATGGGAAGAAGGAGGCGGCAGCAGCATCATAAACCTTCATTTTTAAAATGCTCTTAAGCTTCTTGAAAATCAGAAACAATCCTGGGAAGGAGGAAACCCATTCAAGAGGAGGTGGCCCAACGGATGGCGCGGATGGGAGTCCCTGGTGGGTGTTCCCAGGATCAGCAAAGGAGGCAATGTTGGTTAAATAGCTGGTGCTGGAGGAGGCGCGCGGGTGGAGCGAGACTCGGGGCCTTCTGGAGTGGCCACAGGCAGCGTGGGGAGAGGTCCCGTTACCTCCAACCCCAGAGCTGGGTCTTGCCTCGAATTAGCATGAGCGCAGGGTTGTGAGGATCTCCAGCTGGCTGCCAACATATTGATGGTGGGATGAAATTTCGCTTGAATTGTTAAGGTAACTGGAGCAGAGTGAGTAATTCTCGCCTGGGAGTGGCTCCTTTTTCTGTGCACAGAGTAGCCAGAAGTGGGTTGTGACTCCTCCTGATTCATTCATCAGGAGATGCCCATCCGAGCTTTGTTCAGCACCAAGAGGGAACGGGATGGGCACCATTTGGGTTTGGTTGGAGGGTGAACAGGCGTACGGGCCCCTTCTGGACCCGAGTCTGTGCATCCACGTGCTGCGCAGCTCTGTGGGGACTCTGAATGCAGCAGTTGGAAGTGTCTTTGTCCCACAAGATGCCACAAGGTGCCACCTGGCTCCACTCCCTGGGACCCAGGGCATGGTGGCCCCTGGCACAGTGGGGACACAGCTGAAACCAAACTCACCCAGTGCCAGTGCTGTAACAGTCCAAGGAGGTACTGGATGCCTTGGTTACTGCTTGGGGCACCCCAGCAGCTCTGTCTGGAGAAAAAATTGACTGTGCTTCTGTTTTTGTGGTCTGTGAGTTGAGGCAATCCCTGCAGGCAGAGCTTGAGGCACACGTTGAGGAGGTGACATCTCTACTGCTTGGTTGGTCTCATTCTTCTGGGCAAGTCCCAGGTCTTGTCAGAGAGGCTGTTTGAGTCCCATGTGCTCCTGCAGGACATGTTGAGGATCATCATGATCCCTTCACTCTCCAGGCTGCTGTTACAGCCGCTGTTCACCTCCTCAGCTTCCCCTGGCCCTTCTGGGACAGGCAGTCACAGGCTTTCATTAGCTGGCTTCCCTCCTGCCCCCAGCTCTTGTCCTGGGAGTGGTAATTTGCTGCCCTTTCCCCATACGATCGGGTGTTCTTATCAACGAATCCCCTTCATCACACCCCCACCTGCCCACAGCAGCCCCAGCGTTCCCCTCTTCCCGCTGCTCAGGGGCTGCTCTGCTATTCCACTCCTGCCCCGTGAGGTTCTCCCCCAGCCAGAGCCTGGGCTGAGCACCAGAATGTTTCCCGGCTCATCCTTTGGCACTCGCACATTGCACAACAGCCCAGCCATGGTGGAAACCCAGCGGGTGTTGTTCGGAAGCAGAGACGCCCGCGACACGTGGCGGGGGCTCCGTCCACACCTCCTCGTGCCCCGGGCTCATGCCCCTGCCTGGGGTGCTGTGCCAGTGCCCTGCTCCCGGGTATAATCCCTGTGCTTTCCCTTTGCTGTCACACCCACTCGCTTGTCAAAAGTGAGATTAAAATAACTTCACACAAGCTGTTTTTAGAAATCCCCACTGGGTGTTGTGCACAACACATTTTGGGATTATTTTCATTGTGGAGGATCTTTTTTCCCCGTTCCTTCTCTTTTTCTCCTCCTCTCCAGCATTTGTTATCCACACTTGGGCTTTTGTCACCAAGTCCTGCCTTGAACAGCTATTACAGTCTTCAGCTTGTCACCTCGTGAGCCACGAGGCCAAGTTAATAATCATCTGTGGTGCTCTCCCTCCGCCTTGCCCTCCCCGCGCTGCTGGAAACATCCCCGCTGCCTCCTCCGTACCCCTAAACAGCTCCTGATGACTTTTAGGGTGACGGCTGCTCTTGTTCCAGGAGGAAAGCAGGTGGTGAGAGGTGGTTTTTCCAAGACCTACTTACATCCCTTGGCAGCATCTCTCCAGATCTGACGAGGTACTTAGGATCAGAGAAGAAACCTCATGCTATGACAAAGCCCAACACCGGCAACAAAGGGTTGTGACCTTCCTGGCGGGGCGTGGAGATGTGATGTGACACCATGTCCTTGCCAGTGACGCTTGTCACCCTCTTCGCATGCTAGTGGAGGATCCCTCCTGGCCACAGACGTGCCCATCGAGTGTCCTGTCCCTCCCACATGCCTACCTCCACCTGCAGCCATCCTCCTCGTGAGCCATCCGGGCCCAGCCCCTGGGCTTTGCCCAGCACTGAGTGCGCTGCTGTGGGAACAGCCCCTTCCTCTCACGGCTGACAGACACTGTCTCTGGGCACGCAAGTGCTGCGGCACGAGGATGATGATGGTTTGGGATACAGCCGTGGGGGTGTCCCCCCGCCAGTCTCCCTCTCCTCAGGCTGCCATGGCAGAGGCTGGTCCTGCCTCCTTCTGCACCCCAAAAGACTCTGCTGGGCTTTTACCCCGTTCTGCTGTGGGTAAGGATCTCGCTACAGCCCAGGAGGACCTACCAGCCTAAAAAGTAGAGCCAAGAGCCTGGGCACACCACAGGGATCTGATCCTTCCTCTGGCAAACCGCCACCAGCATTTCGAGAGCCATGGAGGGTCGGACTGAGCTGCAGGCTGGGAAACTTGCGGCAGCAGCTTCAAGAGCAGGCAAAGTTTTTGCCTTTTCTCAAAGGGACACAATCGGGTCGAGATTTGTCCTTGAGAAAAGCATCCAGCTCTCTCCTGGAGCCCTCTGGGGCTTGCAGAGTGCTCCCTGAGCCAGGGAGGCTGTTGCCGGTGAGTTCTGGAGCCTTTCTTCATGGGTGGGTGAGGGCTGGGCCCGGGGGTCTGCCACGGTCTCTCTCCATTACCCCGACCTTCCCGCACACAAGGCCGTGGTGAGGCTCCTGCCCATGTCTCCATCGCCACAAGCTCCCGCAGCCCACGTGCCCAGCCGAGCACCAGGCTGAATCAACGGTGACCATCAGCAGAAACGTGTCCCAGAAATCAACCTGAGCCTGCGCTCCCCCATCCTGGAGGTCAGACCAGTCTGCGGCGAGGGCTCTGGCACCACTTTGAACCGTGAAACCCCCAAACTCAAGGTGACAGGGAGAGCTCTGCCCAGGCCCGGCAGCATTTCAGAGGCTCACATTGGAAAATGGGGCTCCCACCTCAGAGCAAGTCCCACTTTTACGTCTCTCCCCCTGGAATAAAGGGGAATGAGCAAATTCCCTCGTGTGCCCGCAACGGGCTGCAGAGGTTAATTAATTATTGTTTGCAAAGCACTCGGCTCTGTAGCACTGCGTACCGCAGAAAAGCTGGCAAGGAAATGAATAATTCTGGTCTTCCCAGCAGGGTGGGAAACAGTATGTGGTAAATAAAGCGAGGGCCACGCGTGGGGCGGGGAAAAGGAGAGGATCCCCGGGCTGGCACTTGTACTGGCAGCTCCACTGTAATTCGCCGGGGGTGTGATTCGGGTCTTGTGAGTGTCTCCCACATAGTCTGTGGGGGTTCCCTGGGGTCTGCTGGTGGTGGTAGACAGTGGTGGGCTGCTGGGGAGGAAGAGGATTTGTTAGGAAGGGGATGGGGTTTCCTTCCCCTTGGTGCTCTGGAGTGGAGGTGGGCAATGCCTGATAAGCCATGGAGTCCTCCAGCACCTGTTCATCCCTCCACTGCTAGCCTGGCTCTGGTGGGGCTCAGCAGCGATGCCATCCCCGGGGAAGCTCCCACCTCACTGGCTGTACCGTGGGGACGTTTCAAACCAGTGAGCCTGGAAGAGGGTGCTTCTGCCATAGGCTTGGGCTGGTCGGGCCTGCTGACCCATGACTGCCAAGGGAACGGTGTTCCCGGGGAGCCTGACGTTCCCCCTCCTGCCCACCCAGCTTTGGGAAGCCCACAAGCAAAGCCTCAGCGGCTCTTCCTCCCCTCCAAAGTGGAACTGTGCAATTAAGAGGAGAAAAAGCACACCTGTCTAGCCGGGAAAACTAATGCCTTCCTCGAGCTGGAATATTTTACCAGTTCTGCTCTCCCAGAAGGATTAAGCCCCAGCCACCCCCTCCCATATTAATTGGTTCCTTTTCTTCACACCGCAGAGAGATGCCCGGCTCCGTAACTTTAATGGCTGCCTGTGTTTTCCCCTCCAGAGCCATTGAGCTTCCAGGGAGGTTTGAGTAAATTGTATTGTCTGCCTTTATTGATGATTTTGCAGAGAGGCCAATGAACGCCATAAATCTTCCCTGCCACGGGGATTATTGCTAAAATAATACAGGAGAAAGAAGCCCACCCCTCCTGGCCAAACAAAAAAGCAAGTTGGGGGATGCCGCCGAGTCGCACCAGCGCTCTTTGGCACCCAGAGCGGCCCCTCCAGCCAGGCGGCTCTGGAGAGCCCCTCAGCTACAGCCAGTGAGGGTGTCAGCTGGAGGCGAAGGGTGTCCCCGCTCCTTGGACTGTCCCTCTGTGGCCAGCTGAGGAGCCACAGTGCTGCGGGAGCCCAGTGCCAGCAGTGAGCAGGGGCAGCACGGAGCAGCAGGTGACATCTTCACCTCCTTCACTGCCCGCGCTGCCGTCTGCCCACGGGTGGAGCAAACCCTGGGGGGCAGCCAAGGGCAGAGCTGCTTCTGGGGTAGCAGAATGGGGAGTGATGCCAGGAGCCCTGGCCCCATGCCCTGCTGGGCAGCACTGCTTCATCATGCATGGCGCCGGGCTCTCGGCTCCTGGCTGGCTGCGGATGAGGAGCCTCAGCTCTCCAGGCCCTGTGCTGTGTGGGGACGCCTGTGCAGCATGGAGCAAGGTTTTGGCCTCACTGTCCAGCCTGGAGGCCTGTGCCGGGGCTGCCAAGGCTGTGGTGAGGTTGTCAAAGCCCTTGGATAACCAAGGCAGGGAGGGAGAGAGGGCTGAGCGTCTCTTCCCCTCTGCCACCCATGGAAGAAGGGATCTGGGGCTTGATTGCTGATGAGCAGGACCCCCACTCGTGGGCAAGCCCCCACCACGCTGCAGAGCGACACAGGGTCTCTGCCAAGCTCCCGGCAGCACTGCCTCTGGTGGGGGGGTAGCACATTCCAGGGCCAGGATGGAGGGGTCCTCTCTCCTCCCCTCTGACCTACGCCTCGTCCCCAGATCAACCTAAACAAGGGGTATGAGTACTGGTGGAACGCCATCCTGGAGGGCGAGGAGCAGATCAACATCGACAAGATCGACAAGGAGCGCTCCATGGCCACAGTGGACGAGGAGGAGCATGCTGTGCTCGACCGCCTCACCTTTGACTACCACCAGAAGCTGCAGGGCAAGCCCCAGAGCCATGAGCTGGTAGGTGCTGGCCGCCCTGTGCCCTGCCCTGCCACGTGCCCTCCAGCTCCTCTGTGGGTCCCACTGCTGGCGAGGGAGTGTGGTGTGGGGCAGCTCCACAGCTCTGCTCCACCTCAGGGCTCCTCACACAGCATCCCCAGCTCCATGCTGGGGCCGTGAGGTTCTGCCAGTCTCTTGTCTTTTACCCACCTGCCACCACCTTCCCCTGCTTGGCACCTTGGCAAATGCCTGTGAGCCCAGACATGGCCCCGTTCCCGTGAGCCTCCCTCCGGGACCAGCCCTACCCTCGCCCCACTGGCTCCCCTGTGGAGTGAACCCCCCTCTGCTGCCCCTTGCCCCGTCCTGCACCTTCCAGCCCATACCCTCAGCAGGAGTGGTGGGGAGGTCGAGGGTCCCAGGTGAGGCTGTTGGGGGGTGACAGGAGCCCATGGCCTCTTCACAGAAGGTGCACGAGATGCTGAAGAAGGGCTGGGACACCGAGGGCTCCCCATTCCGTGGCCAGAAGTTTGACCCCTCCATGTTCAACATCTCCCCCGGCGCGGTGCAGTTTTGACGGTGGAGAAAAATGGCTAAGAAACGAAGCAGGGAGAGGAGAAACCAACCCGGGACCCTTGCGCCCAATGCTGGCGCCTGGGACCCGTTTGATGACACCCTTGGCATCGGCACCGGGCGCGGCCGGTTGGTGCGCGTGCAGGAAACTGGGCGAGTGCAGCTTTCTGCCCCGTCACCAAGGCAACCTGAGTGGTGGGACCCTTCTCCTCTCCTCGCCTCGCACTGGCGACACTGCTGTTGTTTTTTCGGAATAGACAGAGCCGGTTGGGTGACATAGCAATGATTTCTGGTGGCTTGAGGATGCTGCTTTTCAGGCTTTCTTAGGGGTGCCTCCTTCCCCTGGCCCCTCACAGTGGAGCTCTGGGAGTGGTGGGGGGAGCACGTGGGGAGACCCTGCCCCTGCTTACCCTCCCCCTGCCCTTCCCATGAGTGCTACCCCTGCCCACATCCAGCACCCAGGCAGGGGGGGAGAGGGACCTCCTGGGTTCTTCCCCCTCAGCTCAGAGAGAGCTACCCCCTGGTAGAGACTCCCAGGGTTTGCTTCCCCCTTCCCGGGGGGGTCATCAGGGAACAGGGGGGCTGTCACCCACAACACCAGGGGAACTGTCCAGGCTGCGCTTGGGGGTCTCTGGCAGAGGGCTATGGGCTATGGGCCCTCATGGCCACCAGCCCCACCCTCACCCCATACCAGTGGTCAGTAGCCCCAGAGATGTCTGGGCTTCCCTGGCACAGCACTTTGGGGTCTAGAAGGAGCCTTGGCCCACCCCCCAAGCCCAGACCAGCTCTTGAAGCTTCCCACCAGCCCCTACCCTGGGATGTGTGGGCTATGGGTCCCCGGCCATCCCCTTGCACCCCCCACTGCCCCCCTTCCACTTGGTTTGCAATAAACACATTTCTGGAACGCTGACTGCGAATGATTCGGTGCCACTGCCCCAGGGGGGGACGTGTGTGCCACAGCCCTTCACTACACACCACCTGAGGGGGACACCCAGGGGAGGACATCTGCGGGTGGCCTAACAGTAAAGGGAGCATAAAGAGGATCAGGTTCCTAATTAGAGCCTTCTAATTTGCTACCTAA
>JANHGN010000611.1:0-46585 GCA_024605025.1 Megaceryle maxima | reverse complement strand
CAAGACCCAAACTGCTGTGCTGGCAGGGAATTCATAGTAAAATATATTACTTTTCTGAGGAGACAGAATTTACATATAATTAATTTAAAAATACATATATGTATATATGTGTCTCTCCTTTTTCATTCTTTGCTTCTTTATAGAAAAGAGATTGCAACAGGTTTTAGTGGTAGCTTCTCTGGCAGGTACTAAACTAAAATAAAAAGACTAAAATCACTAACACAGAAATTACTGGCTGTGAATACCTTGCCCCTGTGACTGAAGAATGAAACTGGCACTATGTTAGTTACATGCAGTTGGTTAGGTATAGATCAGATGAGCAACAGCTTTCTCCTGAATATATGAGAATCTCGTAACAAGAGGACATGTAAAAACAGGTACTGACTGGTTTAGGAATTCAAAGCCTCATTCTTACCACTCCAAGACAAAATTCATATTCTGTATGTCAGTTATAAGTGTAGAACCAGGAAAGAAAATCCATAATTGCACTTTTCAAGGAAAAAAAAAGTTTTTTAATATACACTTGAGAAAAAAATCATTAGAACAAAATTCTTAATGATATTTCTGCAGTGCTAGTGAGTTTGATATACATTTACATCATGTGTGCAAAGAAGGCATTGGGTATTTGAAAAATTTAAAAGCTTCATCTTTAAAAAAAGCCTTTTCAGAATCAAATATAAAACATAAGTACTGCTTGAAATAAAAACTAAAAACCCAAACAATAAGTCACACTGGTCCACAAAGGAGTTTTACTTTTAGCTTTATAAATAAATCTGTAAACAGAAATCGCCTGGTGTTTTAAATAATCTGATTACAAAACTGAGTTAAATATTTTTATTGCCAAGTGTAGCCAATTGTTCTCCTGTTTGACTGTCATGTCAACAGCCATGCAAACCAGCAGCCCTTCCCCATACGCAGGAAAAAATAATTCTCTGTTCATTAAAAATTACTTACTTGTTAATTTTAAGAATATATACTCTTTTCTTTAATTATTTTCATTCCAAGTGTTCTGTGACAAGCTACTCGATCATTCGTTCACTTTTGCTGCTAAGATTTACTGCACCAAAAATATTTAAGTCTGTTTTGTTTAGTAGTTTCTGAGAAGTTTTAATACTTTCTGTAAACTCATTTTAACAAACTATTGCTAAATGACCCGTTTCTCTTGAAGACACTTCTTTATCACATGAACATACAACTGACAAAATGATACCACGAGTGATGACTAAAAGTGCACTATCTGTTGTACCATGGAGATATTTCACATTATAGATCATGTAAAATAGAGTTTTATAGAATTAACAGTCTAAACAAACTCAGTAACATGAACTCTGTTACTCAACACAAAGACGTGCATTAAATTCTAGAGATGAAAAACACATACAAGGAAAAAAGAGCAGCAAGTTTTATGTGCATATGCTGTTGAAACAAAATAGAATTCAAAGTCTGACAGAAGAGCCACTTCAGCCCAAGTAAGTCTGCAGAGTTCATCCAGCCACCTTATCACCCTGAACTATCTGCATGAAACGACTACATTTTAAATTCTTAAAGTTCATAAACCTTTTTAAGGCTCTCAAGATCTTCTGCAGAGTACTGACTGTACTGACTATTCTGATTTTCTGAAAGTAACTCAAACAGCTGCTGAACCTGTTCTTTTTCATTTTTGTTAAGAAGAGCCAGCACCACCTGAAAAAAAAAAAGATTGATTTATAATTAGCACACAGTGATTGCAAAGTTCCAGTATTTGACAGATCCTTTCCTTTTAAGATAGGAAAATTGACTTAAGTTGCACAGAATCCTAAAGTACATATTCAATCTAGGTTCTTACCTTAAATCTTTCTGCTTTGCTCAAATAGAAAAGGTGCTGATATACAAGGCCAGGATCTTTTCCAACTATGTAATATTCCAACGACTGGATGAAAATCAAGAAGATTTCTCCTTCAAGTTTGTTACTTAGCAGCACTGGCAACTTTTTTGGATCTACGATTGTTAAAAGATCTGCACAAGCAGCTTTATCCTTATTGGTATTCACTGCATTCATCATCTGGCCGAAGTCATAAGCATTAGAAGGTTCAGAAATGTGCAGTTTCTCAGAGGTTTTCAGTGGCACTCTCACTTCCTTAGAACTAACACGATCAGTCAGAACCTCTTCTGATGTAGCAACCTCTCTCTCTTCCTGTTCATCAGGTTCAGTCACCTTCACAAAGAAAACAGCAACCCATCATGTTAGTGTGGATGCGCAGGTAATTCATAAGCTGCACACGTACATCCATCAATAATGTAACTCAATGAACCATTCTGCTCTTTGGAAAACAAAGGTGTTATGTTCTTTTATGTCCTATTTCCCCCAGAACAGTCATCTCTAGTGGTCTGTAGTCAAAGGTGTGTATTTTACATCTTCTATCACTGCTTGCCCTGCCCCTGGAGAAAGACAAGAGCAGGCCCCTGGTTAGAGGCTAAGGAGGACTGTATGCATACATTAAACATCTCGTTACCAGCTACCCACGTTTCAGTTGATTGCTGTGCCTTCAGAATAGTACAAGGAGGTGGCAGCTCTGTCAAGGTGCTGGGGGAGGAGAAAGCTCAGCATTGTCTAACTGACAGAGCTTGCAGCCTCTTCTGTTTCATGGATCAGTTGCTACCCCATTAACCCTGGGTTCATCTGCATTTGCTTAAATCTATTTCTAGCTCTCAAGAGTTGTCCAAGGAGTATAAACTGACTAAAACTCAGTGAAGGGGCTCTCTTAGGAAGATACAAAGTTTTTCAGAAAGTCTGAAGATACTTTACTGCGAAGCACAGGAGGGTGGCAGTATTAGATTTTGGAAAATACTGCACGGGGCTTATAGACATTTTGTTCTGTGGGTCAACAATCCTTAGAATCAAGTGAGAAACACTGACTGTTACATAATTATAGCTTCTATAAAATGGAATAATAATGATAAAGCCCAGTTTATGATTTTCCTTCCTCTGGAGCCTGTTTTATGGAACTACCTGGTACTACAGCAGCCCGGACAGCGCAGGCTCTCTAGGGAGGCAGCTGTAATTCTGACAGCAAAGGCAAACACTTCCTGCCCCACCCCTGGAAAAATTGCCACTGCCAGTAATGTAGTCAGCTGGTCTCTGAACAATGCAGTCACTTCCCAAACCTCCTCTAAACACGCTCCAGGTCCCTTTGTTTGTCACAGCTCAAAGCTTAACTGACCCTATACCCGGCTTACTTCTTACGTAAAACCCCCTGAACTTGTGACAATGTGAAGTATTTCAATAAAGCAATTGTTTTTGTATTAATAACTGCAGTTTCCATCATGAAACCACTTTGAAATTACATTATCAAATGACAGTATAACGGCACAGACCGGTAACTATTTATTTTAACTACAAATTTTAAAATTAAAAAGGGAAAAAAACCCCAAATAAAACCAAACAAATAACAGACCAAAATCATTTTAAAAGGACCAGCGAAGCTACGATCCAAAAATATCAGATGACTGAGAAAATCCTTTCATCACCTAATTCTACCCCGAGCTCTGCCAGGCTAACATTTTGATCCGGTACAGAACATTACATCATGTATTTATTTTATAAGAGTATACAGGTGTTTGACCCATACAGCAGTCCAAGCTTTACTATAGACTGTAATGGACACTGAACACATCAGATGCAAGGATCCTCCAATATACCCTCAAAATAACATGAAAAATGCCACCTCACCCCTCCTGAAATGTAAAGCTAAGAAATCCAAAGCCAACCCTTCAATATTATTTCTTCAAAGGCAGGGCTTCTGTCCCCCCTGCTTTTAGAAACACACAGGTATACCTCGTGGATGGTTATCTTCTTCCTTTGCTTCTGTGGACTGCCAGCTACAGTGCTGCTGCTGAGGTCAACCAGTTGGGTTACCTCCTCTAATTCCTTTTTTGCTTCAAGAACATTGGGGTCTATTAGAAGTACTCTGTTGAAATCCTCAACACTGGCTTGGTAATTCTGGAAGTAGAAAGGGAAAAAAATAAGATTTTCGTAAGTGTATCACTACAAAAGTAAATTTGAACTACCATACTGTCCTTTACAATTAAGAAAACTAAAAATGCTAGAATTTTGACATTAAGTAGACAAAAATACAGTGTAATTTAATTAGAGGGAAATAAGGAAACTGAGCATGAGTTTGACTAATTATTTTGTGACTAAATATTTCCATATTAAATATGTAATAGGAAATAATTTATTCTGAGAAACATAACCCCTGTACCAGAGAACAGATTATTGAAGATTGCTGCTTTGAAGCATAATTGCTTACAATTTAACACTTCTTCAGGATTCATATAATGTGAACCCATCACCAGTTTGCATACTTGTTTTGTCACTAAAAGAGTTAAGTTTGGATTAAAAAATATACCTGATCTTCTTGGGCTTCTATCCAACAGACCATCTCTTACAGTTTGAGCAGGGAAGTTTTTGGTAATACTTGAGAAGATTTGGATCATGTTATGAACTTTGGGATAAACAGGATTAGGAGGACAAACACCTCTATAGATACCATTCATCAATAGTCAGTCCTGGCATTTGTTTAATGTGTTTGTTTCAAATTTGGACACTAGGAATTATGATTTCTTAAGACTACATTTTCAGGAGACACAAAGTTAACAGCATCAATTCTGATGAAGTCTAGACTATCTCACAGAAAAATCAAACACCTTAAGGGCCAGAGTATCAAAAGTAAGGATAAAATGCATCAGTAAACAACCATGCAGATGGTAAAAGATCCACATGATTTCTTTTGTTATTAGGGACCCAGTATTTCTTCTGCTTCCAAGCAGTATCATAGGGTTACTATAAGGCATATGGAAAAAAATCCTCATGGACCAGCTGAGGTATTTCCTCAGCATCTCAACTGTAATAAAAGCACCAGTGTACAAGTCACTTATGGTCCCTTTCCTACGTGGAACCTTTGGTCAGTGCTGATGACCAGTACTCACAGTGCACAGACATCACAGTAAGTCTGTCAGGGAAGTGTGAGGTACCATGGAAGAAGAGTATGAGAACCAGAACTGTTTAGCCATAGCAAATCAATGCAGAAAGGGGGCAGCTTGCTTTACTCAGAAAACACCTCCTACTTCAGTTAAACCATTTGAATTACACATGTGAAGATTCACAACTGCAGAGAAATGAGATTCTGCAAGAGACTTCTGAAAATAATCACAGGACTCAGCAACCAACCAACCCACCCTCCTGGATTTAAAACTGAAACCTGACAGAGTTCTTAACAGAAGCCATACGAGATGGTTGTACCTAAAGCAAGAGACTGGACTATCAGCTGTAGGAGACAGGGTCCAGGGTCCCGTGTCCTATGTTACAGGCCTAATCCATCACACAAGCATAAGTTTTTCCTGATCTTTCCTTCACTACATCTCAATAAATCTATAAAAATGTCTCATTTACTCATTTACATTACAAAAAAAAAAAAAAATTAAACTCCACTGCAGCTTTTGTGATTAAATACCTGGATATTTATATACAAATAACACTTCCCATCTTAGTCAGGTCTTTGCCAAACTACATACTTTTAGCTCTTAAAATTTTTGTTACAGAGCGAGTCATTTGTCAACTTCAAATCACTTCTGCTGCTTTCTCTGGTTTTACAAATCACTTACATCCCTGGAATTAGCAATAACGAAGGCATTAAATCCAACCACAACAAAAAGAGAGAGTCACCAGCTCAGACTGTTCTAAGGAATCCATGAAAAGTGTTTCAGGTTATGCCATCAGTAATACAAAAATAGCATTTTTTTTTTTTCTAGGCTCTGAGCAACCTGCTCTAGTTGAAGATGTCCCTGCTCACTGCAGGAGGATTGGATGAGATGACCTTCAGAGGTCCCTTCCAACCCAAGGTAGTCTATGATTCAAGAAGAGTTAGTTCTCTAATCTTTTCATTCTTCACTAGCGTGTAGTTCCCTTTTTTTGACTGATGGACTCACTTTATGCCTTTGCTCATACTTTTTATCAACTTCAACACATGGTTATAGATTATTTAATACCAGGTAGCTTGGTACAGAAATGTTTTTACACAAAAATGAAGTGCAGAGACTAATTAACATCACTGAAGAAAGAGAAACAACAAAAGGAGCGACATGTTTCAAGTGGCGGAACATGAGATTTGCAGTCATATTTGGCATGTGTATGAGCATTTCTGACCATCGGGTAAAAGGATACCCAAAAAACAAATGGAAGATGAGCACAGCACAGACCACACCCCCACGGTGCAGAGGGAAAGAAAAAGGCTGAGTACTGACCTGTCCATAGAGGAAGTAAATTACTGACAAAGGTGTTTTGGAGAAGGAAGAGAGAGACAGAACAAAGATAATTAAAACCCTGGTTTACTATGACAAGCACTCAAAAATGAGCAGATGCCAAAAGACAGCTTGAGATTTTAGTCTGGATACGTGAAGAGAGACTTGGAGAGAATTCATGAGTCATCAGTGAAGATACAGTAAACACTGAGAGGACAAAACAGACTGGGATACCCGGAGAATAACAGAACAGAATTGAAACTGGCTTAACCAATCTCCAATCAAAACTAATTTATTCAAATAGACTTGCATTGTCTCAAAGTATTACAAATCAGCATGCAGATTTTTGTGGTGCAAAACTATTTATCTAATACTTTATGTACCCCTAAAGGAATAAATCATCAGCACTGCATCATCTGTATTCACCCATCAACTGTATCATTTGTATTCACCTGACTGCTTTGAAGAGGATAAGTTTAGAAGTGCTTAAGAATACCTGCCATGTTCTTTTTCCTCACCTGTAATCCTTTGTACGCTAGTGCTCTTCTATAAAAAGCTTTAATATTAGAATCTTCTATCTGAAGAACATGATCACAATCCTGCTTAGCCTCTTCATATTTATACAGTTTCAAGTAACAGAGAGCTCTAACACAGAAAAACAGAATACACTGCAAAGTAAGTAAATTCTACAGCACTGTCGTGCCAACAGTATCCGACTCATAAATGTTAACTACAGTATTTCACACAATTCAGCCTCAAGGTGGTATTCTTAAAAGTACATCAAACCCAGTGAGGATTAATAACATCTCTGGATGAATTTAGAGAGGGACAATTCCTGCAATAAAAGTCAAAATTCAAGTATGACTAATGCTTCAAGTTAGGCAGGTATGTAAGTACTTTAAAAGCAGAGCCTATGTTAGTATACTATGATAGTATAGTAGTTGATATAGCATGGATTTTATACAGCCATTCTGGGTAAGAAAGTGCTCTAGATTAAATAAGCAATACTGCTTTCTGCACTTAATTATTACTTAGAAATCTCCTATTCGAGTACTGGCCTAATTAAATCCTTCTTAAGTTTGTGCAAGCTGATAAGATTACAGCATAAAGAATTATGCAGCAGAATTAGGTCAACCTTTAAAATAATGCTGTTGCACGACTATGTTCCTACTTTTCTCAAAGTGTACTTTTTTTTTTCCTGAATTACTCCTCATATTTGAGATACTGCTACTGCACAGTAGTTTTTAATTAAAATCCTATCAGTATTCTCAAAAAATGGTGCAAAACACTGTGCTGATTATAACTTTTACTATCGCTTACTCTATTTCTGTAAAGATTTAAAGAGATGTATCAGTGACATTAATAATTCCTCCCCTTGGTAAAATAATGAGGTTTAACAAAAAAATCAGTTTTGTTATTAGAAACACTCGTCGAGTGGGGAAAATAAATCCTTTTTTTTCCCCACAAGTGACTGAAGGGGTGCAAAATACCCATGTGCATTGAGAAAATAAAACTACTGTTATCCTACAGAGCAGGGTTAGATTGTGGATCTTTACCTGTTAGTGTAGATGGTGCATTCCTCAGTGTTTAACTTCAGGCATTCACTGTATTTATTTACAGCTTCTTCATATTTACCCTGTTTTACAAAATCATTCCCCTCATTTTTTAATGTCCTGAACTTCTCCTCAGCTTTCTCACCTACGGTACAAAAGGGTCACAGTGTTATGTAAGAAGGTCAGTTCATTAAGGGTAGCTGAATAATCTACCCACACTAAGAATAAAAGCCTGGCAACTGGAGTATCTTTATCGGTCTGCACGTTGCCATCTCTGTCCCAGATCTCCCTGCTGCTCCACGAAAGGCACAGGCTACCCTCCCTACATCTGACACAAGAGAAACCTCCCCACGCAGCAGGGGAACTATTTTGCTGGAAGGAATGGGAATGCAACAGGCACCTCTAAACTTTCATCTCCTTCCATTTACCCCTTCTGTGTAGTAGAGAGGGATTATGCATCGCCACAACGGCGGAGACTTAATCAGCAGGATGAAAGGCTTTCTGTATCTCCCCCATCACACCAAGGCAGATGTAATTTGGTCTAATATTCTTTCTGCAAGCAACTATCTATCACAATTACTATGCTAAACTGACAGTGAGAATTGAGTCATCACATCAGTAGGGGTTAGTGACACACCAGTAATATTCTCTTAATAACTGCTTAGAAAAGATGCTTTGAGGAATCTGAAAACACCTAACTATACTTTGATTAATACTGTGTTCTTCCATAACTGGCCTTCCTTCTGAACTCCACACACACACGTTGCTTATGCTTCTGGATCAGACTACAATTTGTAGCTGTGTTTGCAGTGGAAAACCTAATCCTGACTGCAATTTCATGTCTCTGTTGTGAGCAAAATGTAGTTCTAAGTAAATCATAACAGAAAAATCTACTTTTTGTACCTTGCTAAAGAATATAAGCCCCTTGCCGAGCTTTCAGTGACATGAAACCAGAACACACTTACTTATTCAAGAAACAAAACCAAATTATAACCCAAGTTGTAAGGCACAAAAACCAACAGACAATTGTTGCAAGAGTCAGCCAACAGTAAGGTTTTACTACTGACAGAACACTATTGCTGTCATGCTTCCCACACCAGGCATCACTGTCAGGTCCTGCTGATTTTGTGCGGGCCCAAGAAGGCAACCAGAACCCCACAGTCCAATCTTCTGTGGGAAAAGTCTATTCGAAATAGATTGAGACGCGTCTTGCATCGAAATGCCAAAGAGCACACTGCATGTGATGGCCACTTTCGTTAACTCTGGTGACGGGTTGAACAGGATTGCTGGTGTTTTCAGCAGCTGCTTACCTGTCTATCTGTCACTACAATGATTTACAACAAAAAGCATTTTTCAAGCTAAGCATTTATGTTTAGTAGTAACAATTGTGCAAGATACCGGTTTCCTACTTCACTTAACCCCGAAAGTTAAACCCAATTGCTGCCCAGTCCTGAGGTGTGATGAATCAGTAATGACATGTACTGACAACTGTAAAGAAAACACTCAGGTGCTGCACATTATAGAAAGTAGAGTAAAATTTGTATCAATTTAACTGAGTTTAAATTATACATTAACATTCCTCATATTTCTTAATGAAAAAGTTTTCTGTAGCATTACTGAAGTTTAGAAGCCACTACTATTCAAACTGTACATCAACCACACTAGGAGACATTTCTAGAACTATGTTTTATTCTCATGAAACTTATCCAATCCTCATAAATGCACCTATTTGTAAATTGTCTGTTGGTTTACAGTGGGTAGAAATAAATTCAGTGCTATCTGAAAGATCATTTTCAAGTCATTCAATCTGTAGTGACCAAGACTGCAGCATATTGGAGGACAGGCATTACTGCAGTAATGCATTATGGACACAGAAGCTCTATCACTGCTATGTATTTGGCTGGCAACCCATTTATGCATTACAGCCTCCCCTGGGTTAACCAAAGGGAGATTATCTTGATATCAGCACTACTTTTCTTTATATTGAAATAAACTCAATGGTGAGCCAATTAATAGTCAAGTAAAATATCATACAGTTAAGGCATTTTCAAAAAGAATGTTTAATGTCAGTAAAAACTGAATCAGAAAGGTTCCTTCACCTGATTTACTGGAGGAAAACAATGGCAACTGCAACGAAGGGAAAAAATAAGGAGGAAGAGTGTCCTAAAGGAATTAACCACTCAGTGCTTATGTGTAAATAAATCCAGAATGAACATCTTTGAAAAGTGATTACTAAATGGCTGCTCTCAAAGTTAGAAACCATTAAAGAAAAACAATTAAAAACTTAAATCAGTGAAATGGGCTATACAAGAACACTGCTGGCCACCTACAAGTCTACCTTTTCTATTCTGAAGAGCTGAGTACTGCTTTAACTACTTTAATGACAGCTACAGATTATGCAGCTGATGATGTTCCTGAAGGTTGGGTGTTTGTTTAGGTGGGTTTTCTCTGGGGGGGAAAACTGTGTTTTAACTGTAGTATGATGTCAGTAGTATGATAATTGTGATAGGACTCAATATACTGCTGGTAAGTATTTCTGCTTTATATTATTTTACATAACTTCAGAAGTTATCTGCTGCAAACTACATCACTTGGCTTAATAATAAATACTGTAACTGTGACTCCATAAAGCACATTAAACTCAATCATGTAAATGACCAGCATCTAACTTGGCTTTTCACCAAGGTCCCTGATAAATACTTCCTGTAGCAGTTTCTCTGACATTATTAAATCATATTCCATTTTTCAATTAAAATTATATACATACGATTCATCTGCAACTGTTCTTCTCTGTTGGCATCTGCAGTACTTCTTGCCTTATTCTCTGAAGTAAAGTTTCCTCCATCCCATTGGTGTAGCTGAACAGCAACAGGGACAGCTGGAATTGGTGGCAGTTTCTCTCTCCAACTGGGACCATCCTGATCTATTAAAGTCTTTGTTATTCTGAAAGACAAAAGCCCGACCAACATGACTTTTTGTGTATTTAACTCACATTTTAATAACTTACACCCAAATTAAATAATGCAATGTTCCAATTAAAAAAATCAAACAAACAAAACACCAAACTGAGCAGTTATCCTTAAGATTAATTTTAAAAAAAGGATTGTCACAGCGACCAAGAGTATAGCAGTCATTTAATCTTTAGACTTCTCCCACTTTTTAGAGTATTTTTGTTAGAGTTTAGTAGAGAAGCAGCTAACTTCTGCACGACCTGCATATATTCAAGCAAATTACTGATTTTGCAACCAAGCTCTAAATACTGCCTACCACGTGCAATGAAGAAACAGGAAAAAAAAAAAAAAGTATTTATTTTGTTTACTTTTCTCAGCTGGTCATAGGTGTAAATAGGTGTAAATTACATATAAATTTACATAGTGTAAATTACAGTACCCTCAGAGAAAGTGTGGCACCTAAATTTGACAGTGTCAAATGAAACCACTCACACCACAATACTCTATATAACCAATTAAGGTCAAAGTAGGTAAGTTGTATTTTATAGAACAGTTAGAAATTCATCAACCAATCACTTTTATCCCCATTTAAAAATGTCAAGAAAAAAATGGTTTAGTCTTTCTTGGAGCAACACACACATGTATATACTTATAGGGCAACTATTCCCACATATAAGAGGTTCAATTCAAAATTCATTCAAGTGAGAGCTTCCCATTGCTGTGATACATTGTGGAGAAAGACTTAAGTAAACACGAGTAAAGTCATATGTGACTTCATGGTTCTGTTACAATTGTAGTAGTTAAACAAACAAACAAACAAAACCCCAAACAAACCAAAACACAAACACAACCCCCCCCCCAAACCCAACCAAGCAAACAAAAAAAAAACCCCAAACTAAAATACCTAAATGAAATATTAATAACTTATCAGAATGAGAAAAATAGTGAGATAAACAACAACTAATCTCAAAATGAGTTTAAGAGTCACGTTCAACTAGTGATGAGCCTCCTATCTACTTTAACAAAGGGAAACTCTGAACTGCAAAGCAAGTCACACTGATACTACAGCCAATGAACCTGAAATTGTTACTAGTGCACTCCCATATAACCAGAAGTAGAAATCACACTACATGAATACACATCCAAAAAGTAAAATTAAGAACCCTGAATGTGAAATAAAGAATGAGACAGAATGAACATAAATGACCCAATCAAGTTTTCTTGCTTGATTTTGTTCTTTTTAAATTTTTGAGTAACAGCTATAAAACATGAAAAAAGCCTTGTATTTTTGAATAGAATGTAAATTTGTTGATACACAGAATATCACATTTTGCAGTACTCTCTAGCTGGTGGTTTTGTTTTCTAAGTGAACAAGGACAATATTTTTCTGCGTTAGCCACACGTGCCCTTCTAGGGGCTCTTCTCAGCAGTACTTTATGGGACATACCAACAAAGCAGCTTGTCCAAACTCTATTTTGCTCTAGTTTTACTAAAAAATTAGGTTTTTAATGATAGCCTGAATTCAATTGTTAAGAAAAGTGTGGTAGATCATCATAAATTAAACAGCCCTAAGATTTACTCTGGTGATTTTATTAGAGAACAAAGGAGTACACTTCACAGTAAAAAGCCAATTCATTATGTTTAGGTATTTCCCATAGAAAGTAACAGAATAATTCTACAGTAAACCATGGTCACAGTGACTTCCTGATTAATTTTTCTCTATTTATCATAATGGGCTTAAAAAGTTGGAGAAAAAATAAATGGTCTAATTCATGAAAATCAACAGAAAGAATCCTGCAGTGTCTTATGATCAATCAACTTCCTGAAATATGATAAACTAAACATTAGCCTTTTGATGTGCTGTGGTTAGTTTAAAAAGTGGGAGTGTCTCACAAAACAGGTGGAACGAATTCACTCTTTCCCCAGCACCAACACCCTAACTTGACCCAATAATCCTGCAGTTTCAGAGCTTATCACTCATTTCTTTGCACTGTACAATATTCATACAGGACTCTGTAATAAAAGCTCCCAGGCAAGCTAATGCAATCTGCTAACTGATATTAAAGGAGTTGAGACAACTGGAATGAAATTTAGTAAATGGAAATGCATAAACATATTGCCCCACTTTAGAGCTTCTGTATTCCTAACAGTGAAAAGCAAATAATGAAACACTCAAGAGGAAATTAAAATTAAAATACACAGAGTAGGAAATAAATTGATGTTCACAAAGCTAGGAAAATGCCACTAATTAAAAATGTGCCTGCATTTTCCTGTGATTTGGCACACACCATAAAAAGAAACAGCCCTTCCAATTTATCCAAAAACCACCTGAGGATAACCACTAAAAGACACAATTCACCATAATTTAATCAACATGAGAATCACTCAAGGAACTGTTTATACTTGTATCCACTTGACTTTTCATAAAAATATGTAACTACATTCTTAATGATTTCATTTTGATAGCAAAATGATCAGGTAAAAGCTTTATATTATCAGGTAAAGGCTTTGTATTAAAAATTCTACTTGTCCTTTACATGAGAATTGTTAAAAATACCAGACTGAACACACGTTCGATTCTAAGATTTTTGGAAAGCCTGCTTAGTTAGGTTAAGTACAGAAGGACAAACGTAACACACAATTTCTCAAAGCCCCCCTCAGACACAAGGAGGATGACTTTTTCCTGTCAGAAAATTCCTACAGCATTGCCATCCAATTGCCTGCAGAAACTTAGAAACAAAGAAAATCTCCATCAAAAGCAGGTTGCTAAGATCTGATATTCCCGATACAGACAAAAAATTAAATTACATTTTGGGATTGTCCTTTTCAGTTAAAAGGCAGTAGAATAACTA
The DNA here is from genome assembly GCA_024605025.1 of Megaceryle maxima. Taxonomy (NCBI): domain Eukaryota; kingdom Metazoa; phylum Chordata; class Aves; order Coraciiformes; family Cerylidae; genus Megaceryle; species Megaceryle maxima. The sequence continues at coordinate 32,950 of JANHGN010000611.1, read as the reverse complement.
CTGTTACTTTGGAAATGAAAATTAATGCTTTGGTAAACAATAATTTTGGTTTAATTCATAAATGGTAAAATATTAAACCACAAATTATAGTAAAAGTTAAATTATGCAGGAAGTCTGTGCTTTAGAAACTAAGAATTTGCAAGCAAAAACGAATTACCAGCAGAAGAGAAGAAGGAAGAAGCGGCTGAAATAAGGTGATGGGTTGCCAGGAAGGAAAGAGTAATGAGCAGTGAAGCTAAAAACATAAGGAAGGCCTAGAGAGGAGAAAAGGAAGAGTGTTAAGGGAAAAAAGGGGAAATAAGCTTATTACTAAGCAAGTTATAAGTCAAGGAGAAATATGAAAATAATATCTGCAGATTAAAAAAGCAAGGAATATTAAAAAAAGTGCAATAATCACACAATACCATGACGAGCATTCATCTCACCAATCCAAGTGCTCTATTATCAGTGTAGATACAGTAGGTCAGTAACAATTTGTTATCAAAAATAAGATTTTTAAGAGGAGAATAAAGTGTCAGGATTTCTTCTGGCCACCTCTGGTCAAATAAGCAGAATTTAAAGCTATTAAGGACTTTTTAATGAAGTAATAATGTAAGTGCTCATTGCCTTGCTTTACAAAGAGAAAAAGATACTAGGACATGCTGTTAAAAGTTGCATGCACGTGGGTTCCTGCACAATGATTAATGACTGTTCTGCTTTCATAAATACTTTTTTAACATTACAATAAAAGAAGAAAGAAAAGGGAATGGAAAATCCTATCATTCATGCACTTAAGTATTTACTATATGTTAATAAGAACACAACTGCAATAGTGTGCATACACTATTTTTACACTATTAAAACATAGAAATTGAGATGTCTCTCAATACTGGAAGTATTAACACAAGTTATAAATAATGTTCAATTATATTTTTTACACCTTTAATCTTTGTAGCAAACCATTGTGTCAAGATACTTTTGTGTTTACACAAGTGCAACATACTGAAAGATGCACACAACATAAATCTCCAGTGCAGGAAGACTGCTAATACCACAAACAGAAACATCAGAGCAAAGTTACAGACCTTCAAGTATTCCATGACACAGTATCATATACAAGTTAGCAAAGAAGTTGAACCACCAGTAAAAAAAGCCTTTAAAATAGTACATTTTTACAACAGAAAGCAACATACTGCTGGCAGAGGAAAGCTGTGAAGCTGTGGGAAAGTAACTAAATGAAACAGCCAGTCCTCTAGTTGTAATGAACTAATCGTGATGAACCTTCTTCTGAGGGAAACGTGACAGAGGGAGTAGGCAAAACAAACAAAATTGAATTCTACTTTTCTATTTGGACTGATATCAGTAAGTGGAGTTACCTATTAGCACTATCATTTGCTGCTTGGATGCTGCTGTCTATTTGTAGGACTGTTTTATAATCAACGTATGCCTGTCGATACCGCTCCATGGACTCATTTGCCATTGCTCGTCGTAGAAGAGGCTTAAGGGAAAAGGGCTGAAGCTCCAGAGCTCTGGAGAAAACAAAAGAAAAATGCAGGATTGAAACAGAGTAGCTGAAATAATATTAATTAAACTATGCTGTGATATACACAACTACGTACAACAGCTTCGTCATTTCAGATGGGTATTCGTTACATAACCAAGGAAAATAATTAGTTTATATTAATAACCTAAATGACACAGTTAATGCCTTTACTCCAACTTACTCTAGTTAAATCTGTATCTTCCATTTGGAAAACTGCTTCCACCACCAAGAAAAGATTAGTGAATTGGCAGCTCTTTAAGAGCAAAAGCTATTTTTCTTAAGTCATACCTAGACCTATGGGGATTTCAAGTATATGGTGCTTTGGCCTTACATGAGTTTCAGTTCTCGTCCTTACGTGGCACTATGTACATAAAAAATAGATTTTGTAAGACACGAACATACACCTATCCACCTATCTTTTCTGGGGTGTTAGGTTTTACCTGTCTCACGTCTGTTTACTCTTCTGATTGCATGCCCAGTGAATACTGAGCTCAACCCCTGACACTGCAATCAGAACTCCTTCCAAACACCACGCAGTTCTGCAGCAATGTGAAGAAGCAGTCCCCAGAGGCTTTATTTGTTAAAGACTACCTTTTATAAATCAGTAATTCATGATAAAGAAATATGAACTCTGAAATACTTCAATTAAGAGGAGTCTAGCCAATTAGATTTCACAGAATCATAAAGTAATTCAGGCTGAGAGGTCCCTAGTCCAACCTTCTGCTACAGGTAGGGTCAGCTCTGACACTGGACAAGATTGGCCATGGTTTTACCCACTTGGACCTTGAAAACCTCCAAAGAAACCTCTGCAGTCAAGTCACTGGGCAACCTGTTGCAATGGCCCTCACTGCTCGTACGGAAAAGAGTTTTCCTAATACAAAGTCTGAACCTTGTGTGGTTCAATTTTTGCCTGTTGTCTTTTGTCCTCCCACAATGCACTGTCAGAAAGAGCCAGGATCCATCCTCTGGGTAATCTCTTCATAGGTATGGCAGGCTGCTGTTAGGACCCCTGGAAACCATTCTCTTCTAAGCTGAACAAACCCATCTCCTTGGGACTTTCCTTTCCAGAAAAGTGCTCCAGAGTTCACAGCCACCTCAGGGACATTTCACTAAGCTCACTCCATTGGATCACTGTCTTTCCTGTACTGGGGAAACCAAAACCCGACACAGTCGTCACAGATGCTGTCTAACAAGAGGCAAGTACAAGGGGATAACACCTTCCCTCAATCCACTGGCTGTGCTCCTGTTTATAAGCCCAGGAGGCTGTTGGCTGCCTTTGCTGTAAATTGGCTTTGCACCATTACTCCTCCTAAAGCTACAGAAAGAATGATCTCTAGAATAAACACTTCCAATTTCCATTTCATGAATATTTCCAATGTTCAAGTTCTCTTTGTGTTGCTGAGGGCATTTGAAAAATACAACAGCACACAACATTGTAGCCCCTGCAAAAATGCTTGATATTCAGAAGAATAGAATAGAAGAATATTAACACAATTTCATGTTCCTAACATCAAGAATGAAGAAAACAATCATAAATAAGTACAGAGGGAAGACAACGCTGCTTAAAGAATGAAAAACTACATTTCCAGGGTAGAATGCAAAGATAATACAGCCAAGGACCAAACCACATTATGCTACTAAACAAATTAACATTAGTGCATAGGAGCCTTATTTCACTAACAAGGATCAAAGGCACTCCAGATCAGTCTGGAGACAAGGAGAAATCCAGCAGAGGGGGTTTTATACACTTCTAATCTCTAAATAGCTAAAACTGCTTTATTTTTGTATCACAGATCTAAGCACTACACCATTTTTTACTTTGAAATCAAGTAACCTATTCCTAGGTAGTCCTTTACGTTGTGTCACCTAGACAACACTGAATTGTCATCGCCTAATTTGCAGGTTTGCAGCTCTGCTTTCCAGACTCTAAATTATTTCTACTTCTGTTGTGTTCACTAAGCACCATGGGTCCTCACATATCCAGAAAATACACATAACATTAAAGACAGTATCATTAAATAGTAAGAAAATAAGCTTCCAGTTGGTAATATAAATCCCAAAACCTTTGTATTACTGACTTCAGTTGAAGTCTTACATACTTCAAACCTCCTGAATGTAAAAATGTGTTGGCTGTTAAGTATGCCAGCTTGTTTTAACAGGCAGCTAGTTATGGTTCTGCACCTATTTTAACAAAAAGAGTGTTAACAAGTCCATTTTTTCAGATGGTATTTTCAGAAAACTTTTCTGTTGGGCAGCATACAGCAAGTCAATTATTTAGTGGGGTTTTTCTGTTTGTTTCTTTTGTATGTGTGCGTTATAAAAAGCCCAACTGATTAATTACTATGATTTATAACTGTCTTGGGATCCTTTTTTTGCACCTCAAGCCTCAGTCTTGCCAACCCTATCTACAAAAATTTTAAAAAGACACGTAGAAATGCAGTAATAATATAGTGGAAGGCAGTGTTTGGAAGTTGTTGAAGGTGTCTGATCCTCTCTAGCTCCTGTATCCTTAAAAGCCACAATAAGCAGAAAGGATTTTAGCTCACCTCCTGAACAGCTCTAATTACTGTTTATCACCATTCCAAGTATATATTTAAAAACCCAACAACAAATCAAACACAGAAAAAACACACACACCATACACATACTTAAGTTAATGTCCAACACTGTGATAAGCATCTGGCTTAACGAAGCTTTAACACGTTAAATAATTACAAAGAATCACTGAAGCACACCTGCTTTTACATTAAAATTTTAATGCTGCTATGCATTTCTGTGCACACAAGAAGCCTACAACCACCCTCACACAGTAAGACAGTAAGTTAAGTTACTCCTTCCCTAGGTTCCATGTGATTGTTTATGGAACTGACAAAGAGAGCTGTCATTTAGATGGGGAATCAGAACGTATCGAAGATTGTTCAAAGTCGAACTGCAATAACAATAGATCAGTTAAAATGTTTAATCATCATCCGGAACGTTGCCGCTCTACATGGGAGGCTGCAATTTACCTGTTACAATCCTGAATGCAGTCACTGCAGTTCCCTTCTTTGAGATAACACGCTGCTCTGTTTGAGTACAAGACACTTAAATCATCTGGACTTTGTTCTCCTAAAAGAAGTTACAATTAAAATAAAAAACTATTACTAAAATGACATAGAAGAATTAAAGACTTCCTTACTGTACGTCGCACTGCAGTGATGCAGCCTGCTGACAACGCAAAGCTGCACGGAGCCTTCCTTTACCATGTCACCTAGAATATCTAATTATTCAAACACATAAAGAAATGCAAACAGCTTTGGAGCGATTAAGTCGAAATGCTATTTCACTCATCTCTCTACACTTTGTGTCACACGAATTGTCCTCTAGTGAAACGACAAAGAATTTACTGCACGGGAACTCTGCCAGAAATGCTGGGGTAGGCTACCTTGGGCCATTTGTAGCTCCTTCAAATTATCTTAGCTTGTACTGAAATCCAGGATTGTTGTTATCACACTCACCCAGACCGATAGCATATTCAATTGCTTCCGAGTATTTGAGCACAGCTTCTCCAAACTGTCCACTCTTAAAGAACTCGTTTCCTTCACTTTTTAGTTTTGCTGCAGTAGGAGGAAGCGAAGCGGAACCGCCACCACCAGCCGATGGAGACCCTGCTCCGCGCGAGCTGCAGACCTCGTCTGCAGGGCTTTCGCCCTTTTCGTCACCGTGTAAATAGCCATTAACTTCACCTTCACGGTCTGACAAATGCTTTTGTGTTTTTTTCTCTGATGGGCCTTCTTTTAATCCGCTCTCGGTGAATTCCTTCTGCTTCTGCTTCTCTCTGTCCTCCGCCTTCCCGCCGCCTCCTTTGCCGTGAAACTTCCTCTGCGCGTTGCCCATCGCAGCCTCCTCCGCAGCCGCCTCTCCTCCCACTGGCACGCCGGTTTCTACAAGGAAGTTAATGAGCTGGGTTAGAGCTTGCATCATCCGAAGAAACTATCGTCCTGGCAAAACAGGGGTGTGCAGCCAAGGAACGCGGCACCGAATCCGCCAGGCCTCTTAATCTTCCGAAGATTTATTTGCCTCAGAAAACACTGCCAAGAACAGAGAAAAAAATCAACACGTAACCTGCAGTTACTCCCGAGGTCTTACTGCACCATCTCCTTTCTCCTTGCTGGACACGATGAACCCCTGCTCTGTGCTGTCAGAATGGTACAGAGTTCACCTTGACATTAACTCTTTAAACACTGGCTATTCTACTACTGACACTTTGATTTTCCATGACCAAATCAAAACGCTTGCGTGTTTAAATCAGAGCACACAGCTAACAAACCAGTCATGCTGCACACTTCAAACCTCTTCTCAAATAGAGTAGGTGGGATAAAAGCTTATACATCATTCTCAGAGAGGTTTCATGTAAACACAATGTCAAAAAGCCTTTTATAGATAATTCTAATCATTCAGTTTCACTATTACTTATTACTAATTTAATTTCAGAAAATCAAACACAAGGGTATAAAATATTAACATATATATATATGCTCCTTATTCACCTGAATTCCTAACAGATTACCACCACTATTCAAATACAGATTCCTGCCAAGAGCCTGACTCTTGATACTACCAGTCACACAAAGGCAACTCTATGTTTTGTTACTATTAAGATGCTGGGTTTTAACCTTCCCTCAACTTCATTTTTTTTCCATCATCATATATTGGAGGGATACTTCCAGTTGACTCAAAACTAAATGGACTGAATGTGAATGAACTCCAGGTTGTTGCAAATTACAGAAAGGGGGTGGTGGTGGTGTGTGAGTTTATGCACAAAATGTTACTGAATTCAAATTGTAAAGGATGGGGAACCGTACAATTTTCTGAACCGACAGACTTTTCTAGTGCATTATAGACAAAAGCCCCAGCTGTCTCCTTCCTAGCTCTGGTCTCTGTTTTGAAACACAATCTTTTATAATAAATTCATACTTCACAGTGGGAGCTGTGACAGGATAAATCTATTCTATCCACAAAGACATTTTTATACAACTTAAAGCCAATTATTTATATTTGAGTCTCCCATCCAGCCATTTAATTTGACAGCGCCAAATATGTCAAAAAGCTTAAACATCTACTTGGCAGGGAGGATGAGGATACAAGGCTAGCTGGGCACAAGAGTGAGGGCAGCAGTAGTATTGCTGAAAACATAGCTACCTTTGTTTGAGGACAAGATGTTACACTTCAAAAACATAGGTGGAATTGTAAATGTTACACTTCTAATCAAAAGAACTAATATTTAGTATACTTTAGCAAGGCCATCCTGGAGCAACTAGGCCTTGAGGAAGACTGTTCAAGTATCTATTGCCATCTTGGCAGAACTTAGGCCTATGTCTACAAGAGCATGTAGCAATAGGATGAGGGGCAACGGTTTTAAACTAGAGAAGAGTAGATTTAGATTGGACATTTGGAAAAAAAATTTTTACTATGTGTTGAAAAGCTGGCAATCAGTCATGATGACAGCTCTGTTTATTTAAGGGCAGAAAGTCCATTACTTCAGAGAAGCTATGATACATAGTCAAGACTGGTTTAGAATGCAGTACATATTTCATCAAGGACTCAGAGAGAGTTTTTATACCTATTCAGCTTCTACCAACAGTCCCCAAAAAGGATGATCTAGTGAAAGAAAATGAGGTTACAAGATAGGGAATTAATATAAGGAGATGCTCTTTGATCTAAGAATGGTTCGAAATCATGGTACTGTTATGTTCAATGACCAAGACCTTAGCTTGGTGCTATCAAGTAAAAAACAGACTGGAAAAATAAAATTAAAAAAAAACCCCAAAAACACAAAATAATTATTCATAGCCAGCTGCTGTGGCATCAAGTAAATTTAATACCACATAGGTAGTGAAACTGGAAGTCAGATGAAGGATTTAACAAAAAGGAGAAAAAACAGTTCTTTGATGCTTCAATACCAAGTGTCTGTACTAAACCAGCAATCTCAAGGTGCACAAAACAGGAGGACATAGAAGAAAACGATAATAATAATAATAAAAATAAATCTATATCCTGAATTGGGATAAAGGTCTCATCCAGAAAAAAAATACACTTTAGAGCTGAATAGAATGTAATAAATAAACCACACCCAGAACACTCTCTAGGCAACAACTCTTCCTACAGTCAATTCACAAAACACAGCTTTGTCCGTTAGGAGGTTTCTTGCATGTGCTCAAAGTACCTCTTTTGAAGAGAGATCTGTTGTCAACTTTAGCAATAACAGGTTGAGAAAGAATAATTGGAAAGCTAACTTAGACTTCATTTGTTTAAATGCACTCTTCTTTTTATGAACAAATTGTTAAATTTCAAAACTGCTAACTACAATATTTTTTACATTTAAAAAAATCTACAAATATATTGTACTAAAGTAAATACCACATAACTCAGCAAATTTTTATGAATTAAAAGGGGCTACTTTAAATATATTTACTTATTTTTAAGTCACATTTATCACTTGAGGTGATAACTTCTATCAACACGTCCAAGTATCAGGTGCTTCATCCAATACACAAATGCTTTTTAGTTTTTACAGTGCCCGAATATGAGCTTTTACAGTCTCTAGGATGTAAGCAATTTTCTGGTTTTATTGTACAAAAAGGATTTTATTTACTTTTGCTTTCAGTTACATAGAAGATGAAGAGATACCACACTCTTCATTTAGACTGTTTTGTTCAAGGCTGAGACCTAAAGAAAACAAATGTTTTTGTTGTTTTTCTTCCAATCTCTAAATTATAAATTTAATAGGAATGCATGAGGCTTAGCAAGTAGAATGTGAAATAAATTTGGCTACATGACTGGACTACATAGATGACTACTGGACTGACTCTGACTATATGACTAGATGTATAGATAAGGCATTTAAGATGCTTAGTCTACTCATTACTGTTACGTTCACAGAACATATCAGGTTTATTCCATAAATGAACTGACTTCCTATTTGTTTCCAGTTGTACCTGAAAACACAGAGTAATCTGTGAAGATGCTTGCCTCTAAATCTCAAAAATACATAAATACATGTGACTGATGTCAGCTGACAATCTTCCCTATGTTTAGAACCCTAACCTTTCATCAAGGGAATGGGAGTCTTCCTATGGAGCTCAAAGGCACTTAGTCACCTGAATGCTCCCGATGGAAAGCAACCCCAAATTAACTAATATGTAATGCTTGGGACATGATCCATCCTTTCTTCCAGGGTTTTAACGGAGGAGATCTAGAGATTTTGAAAATTATTTTCCTTAAATTTGTGTGCAAATAATGCATGAAGTCAAACATGCCATATTCACAACTAAGCTGGAAAACCCACAGACTGATTTAATTTCAAGATCAAGAACTACATAGGCCACAGAAAACACAAAAGTCACAGTTGTCATGCCACATTACCTTAAAGAATCAACACAAAGGAAAAGGATGGAAATCAACCTAGGGGTGTTATTCTGGTGCAGGCTGGAGCTCGGACATGAAGCTGAACCTAAAAACAACCTGCCAGTGCAAACCTCAGTAGCCCCTACTGCCTCACTTCCTCCTACATTCCTGATTACGCCAGTAGCTTCATCTCAGCAGTCTGCAGTTAGTCACACACTGATACAGAACGGAAGCTGCACTTCAACTCCTTATAAACTAAGTACAACAATTATATGTTTGCCTCCAATACATACTTTGGGAGCACACAGATGCTCTCTTACATTAAAAACAAACAAAAAGATTGATAGTTTTCAAAGGAAACAACAACAAAATCAAATTAGATGCTACTTCATCAGTTTTATATCCTTTGATCCAATCAAGTGAGAACAAAGAAATAAGAATAAAAGAAGAAATAGTGATGATGGGAAAGCAAGAGAGTTGCCCAAAAGAAAGAGTCAAGGAACACAAAATGTTCACAAAAACTGTGTGAAATTCCCAACTGGGTCTATGTCAAAGGACAGGTATTAAAATTACACAGGAAAGTAGACGATTTAATGCAATATTTTCCATCTGCCTCTGTTATACCCTTTCTATAAATAATTCCAAAGATGTTTAATGAAACTGGATTCTAGATTTCACCCTCAGATCTACTTTAAGTGGCAAATACAATTTTACTCTTCAAACAAGCAAAATTCTTTGCAAGCAAATATGGATGAATTGCAGGAACAAACACTGCAATATCAAAGGCAATGATTTTTTACCTTAGATTAAAATTAAATAGGAAATGACATGACATTACTTTTATCTCCACCGCTTCTTTCACGTTCTTCTGTATTTTCCTCTCTCTCTTCACCTTCTGAACCTTCTATATCTTGAATAAGTATTCTTTTTCCTTTGCCTTGAGTTTCAGATACAGGCTTTAAACCTTTCAGTTTCTTTTCAATCTCTAGCAGATTTTTCTGCAATAGAGAAATAACAGCAATAGCAGAAGCTTTTTTTTTCTTTTGGGTATATAAATTGTAATTTATGTACAGAAAATACTCTCCAAGATCCTGAGGAACTACTGAAATAAATTTTACCAATATAAACCCAGAGAAAATAAATGTCAATTTCTGTCTCCTGGAAACTCAGAAGATATCACACAAATGAACTGCTTAAGAAGGAAAAGAGAAAAAAAAGGGGGAAAAATAGTCAGACTGTACTACTTGTGCTATCTGTCATAGTCTACTCAGAAGAGACGTGTGGAAAACAGGCTGGTTCCAGAATCTCTGAAACAGCCTAAAATCAATTTATGTAAGAAGATACCAGTGAAAGGACAAGAACCAGTCCTCTCCTACATAGCTGCAGTACAGCCAATTACAAGACATCCTGACCTTTAGTTTCCAAAGAAAGCAACCAGCTTTCTTTAAAAATTGGCTAAAAAGGTATGGAGATTCATCAGAAGGTATGAAAGGTTTGTCATTCTAACCTAGAGGTGAGAAATGAGGATTAATACAATACTATGCATAAGTGAGGACAGAACCCATGTCCCCTCCTTTCTGGTTAACTTTACCACTACAAAACCAAAAGCTTGACATCTCTTTTAAATTTTTCTTGTGAATTATCTGACAAACTTAAATCCACCTATCCCAATAGATTTTTTGGAGAGAAATTTCTACATAACTTTGATCAACTAAGACATTAATACTGTAATTATGTTCAGCAGCAAAATTTTATGCACCTTAATTACATTAACAGAGAAAACTTGAGTGCCAAAGGGTTCTCTCAGTTAACAGAAAATCTGGTCACATCTAAGTACCTGATTTCCAACACAGGCACCTATGTGGTCTTAGGAGACTTAATCATCGGCACAGTAGATCGAGCGTGTCCTCAAAACTCACATGCAAATCAAACAATATATAAACTATACTCACTTTGTGCTACAACTGCACACAAGCTCTTTCCAGTCACATACAATTCACTTATCTTTACCTTAGCTACAGCGTTTTCTGGTTCAACACACAATACTTTGTTCAGATCCTCTATAGCTGTCTGGTAATTCTGCAGCTGACTGTGGACAGTGGCTCGGCGCATCAGAGCTACAAAGGAACAAAGCTTTGTTATTTACATAATTAAAGCATAAAGTGGATAGAAATACACTGATTTTTCTAGAAATATAGAGCGTACAACGGTTCTTAAAAATCTGCATTTACTTAATAATGACTGTATTAATAATAACAGTTCTCTTAATTATTTTTAATGAGATAACTTGACATGACACCTTTTGAGACAGCGATCGTGAATTGTGAAGCATCTTTTTATGTTTTTCCATTTTTTCCTCTCCTGCCATGCAAATATAGTTAACTACATTCAAACCCTTGCCTTCACAAAGGATTAAAGCAGCAACTCGCATTGTTTGCATGTCACTTTTCAGATAGTTAATACTTCAGTGTGGGTGTTACGGAGACAATGCAGTGCACAAACACAAGAGGGCTTAAGAGTCATCCTATGAAAAACAAGAGTTAGCCCCATGCTGCTGTGTAAGAATACCCACTACAGATCAACAGGATGAACTGCATAGGACTTCCCTGACCCCGATAATACTGCTAAAGTTCCTTTGGGAAGCTAGTCTGTTTCCTTATGTGTACTTGGACCTGATCTAAAGCTCATTTAAGTCAACTAACAACCTGAATGGATATGTACCATTTTATTTGCTAGATATAATACACAGAAGGGGAAGTTTATGTTCTACTTAACCTTTTATGTTGCCAGGTTCCATATCTAGCACCTTCTCACAATCCTGCAAGGCATTGTCCCAGTCCTGAAGTTTGATTTCTGCTTGAGCTTTGTTATTATATGCAGCTGCAGTGGGTATTACTGATATACTCCTGAAAAAAGGGAATGATGGCCATGGCAGGCTCATAGTTAGAAAATCTGAACAGAGAAACACTTCACTATTGGAAGCTGAAAACAGTATTATAACAATATTAATACTGATACTCTAACCACCATAGTGGTTAGAAACACCCTCCTGTGAGACCCAAGGCAACCATCCACTAATTAGATTTACCATCTTCAGAGGTCTGTTGCTCACCAGGACTTAGATCTGAGATGTTGCAGAGAAGGTGCCATGGCACACCTGTTACTTAAACTATTACCTCTTGCTGCCAAGTGAAACCTTTTAGAGTATTGAGAGTCACTACAGAGCTGAGGTTACGATGAAGACCATGAGGGGCCACAAGGGCTTCAACATGATCTTGTTTGTAAAAGGAAAAGACTCAGGTAGCAGTGGATGAATTGTCCAGGTCAGTGTCTGGCTGTGTGGCTGGTATTGTAGGCAAGGCTTTAGTTTCTGTAACAACATAAACATTCGATGTAACTGGCAACAGATAACAGAGATTTACCAAAGGCAAACCATGCCAAGACTAGCCTGAGAGCTTTCTTTGCATTGTGTCTCAGGAAGGGTGGAAGGAAGGACAGAGGATGTTGCTTACCTTGACTGTAGCAAATCTTTGACATGATCTCCCCTAGTATTCTTACAGACAAATAGGTAAAACATGGACTAGAGAACTGGATAATAAGGCTGACAGAAAACTATCTGGACTGCTGGGCTCAAAGAATTGTGACATACAGAGTCCAACTTTCACCAGTTACTAGTGGCTTCCCTTTGGGATCAATACTTTTTAACAGCTTTATCAGGGGAGTATAAGATGGACTAGAGGGCACCCCCAAGAAGTTTGTAAGTTATAATTATATTCACAAGTAACTGTCATTAAAATAATAGAACACAATAGTATTTACTCACCGAGTGTAGTATGTAACTGCTTCCACATAATCACCAATGGCAAAGGCCTCATTGCCCTTTTCTTTTTCACGAGTTGCAATAAAAATCTTCTCTTTCTTTGTCATGCCTAGAAAAAAATATTTACATGTAACAACTAACAATTTGCACAGATACAATCAAAACAATGTCAGCTAAAATACTTTGAATGTCACAATCTGTATCTTATTTTTTTAGAGGAACATGGATTAGTAAAAGAAAGAGTTGCATTTTATTTTCTATAATTAAAACTGAAGTTATTCTGATAGGCATACAGTTCAGTGTGCAAGATGAAAGCCATTGTCTAACCTCTGCTACTGGTTTATAATAGCAGATGTACGCTTTACTTCTTCACCTAGCACTCTCAACCTAAACAAAACTTAAATACTTTAACTGATTATTAACACCATGATTAGATTTTTTTCAAATATGGCTTCAAGTTCAGTTGACTTCCTAAGAGCTTTTAAGCATCTCTAGGGGCTGAAAAATAAAGATACTTCTGGCTCTATACTATGCTGCTTTAATCTGCATTCACACTTTATAACACAGTATTACAATTAAAACTACAATTAATTAATTTAAGAATGAAATCAATGTTTCTAAGATATTACCAGTTGTGTCTATTTTCTTTTTGATTATAGGTAGACTTGTCCTACTGAAAAATCTTGCTTTTGAGTTACTTTGTTCACAGCCTTCATCAATTTTAGAACACTCCTTTTCCACATCGAACCTTAAAATGAATGAAAATAAATTCAATAATGCTGCATAGCAAGACTCCTCTACTAATAGAAAGGCAACTTTACTTCCATTACAAACCAAAGGAAAAGAGAGATAAAGGCTGTGTTAAATTATCCATGACTAGTTAGGGATAAGATGTTTAGTCTTATCACCATTCCTTATGCTGGGTTTTTTTGTGTGCATCCCCTGCTTATACATTACCTTCCCTCCTCCCTTCTGCTTAAAACCAAACCAAGAAATTCCTGTGCTTCAGCTCCTCTCCATCTCAAAAAAAACCCCAACAAAATTCAAGAAACAGTATCATCAGGCTCAGTTTCAGCCCTGTCAAACAGATCTATTAACCTTTGCCAGAATACCTAAGAAACAGCCTCAAAGCAATTAATATGGTAAAAGTGAGGGAGATTTCAGAATAGTTTCAGATACTTCCAAGGCTGCTCTGAAGCAGCTTTTGAAAACAGTGGTTAGGAATTTATATCAAATAAATATTGCTGCCATAGTCCTACAAAACAAATATGGTAATAACCAATCCCTACACTATGTGGAAACACTACACTCACTGCTTTTCCCTGTAGGACTTAACGAAAAATACCCTTTGCTTTCCACAGTAATCTTGACAATAATTTCTGCCTGAAATAAGAGACAAAATTTTGAAAAATTATCCAATTCCAAACTGTCAGGTAAGACTTATTAGTTCTCCATTTTGATTCTGATATTTTGCTAGCTCACTTTTATATTTTTATTATAAATTAACCACATTTCAAAGTAAATGTTTTTAAAACATGAAGTGAAACATTTTGTTCAGAAATTGCCTAAACAATTATTTTAAGGTTTTGGAATTATCCACAAAATGTTATGAAAATACAATATGCTTCAAACAAGAAAACTTCTTTCAAACAACTTCTGTTTCAGTATACTCATATAATCAAAAATACATTATATGGGAAAATTAACAAACTAGTTACTATCAGCATGCTAGAGCACTGAGATTGAGTACATAAAACTGCAAACAAAATCCTCAAAAGATTACTTTAAAGGATCCAGTGGAAAGAGGGATGAAAGAATAAATTGTTGCAGATGTTTTGATAACCTATTTTGGTTTGTCCACATTAGAGGAGGAAGTCCACAATTTCTGAAACATACACGCATGAAAAGAACTGATATTCACAACTGTTTGTAAGAACAGGACCTTATGCAGACGGGGTTTTTGTAGGGGGATTGGGGTAGAGTGAAATATTAAGAGTTTCATTACCAAACCCCACGGTCTCTAGATTTAGCTCCTCATCTGCTGCACTGCAATCTTGTGTCTCCTCACTGATTCTACAGCATCATATTCCAGATTTCAGGAGATAGAGAGAAGCTGCTACCATGCAAAACATTTCCTCCTCTGAGTTTAACAGTTTGGGGGCATCAATCTGTCACATAACTTGGAAGGGTAATATGCCACCATTACATGATGCAGCAAGTGTCTTTGCATCAGGGCTCCATCCAGTCTGGAAATAGTTACTACTATGTGTAATTGCAGCTGAGAAAACCAATGCACCTGCCTCAAGCTCATTCTTTGAGGTCAGTGGGGCTCAAGTGCAGGAATAAGGATTAATCAAGTTTTGGGTTTAATTTAGAATAGACAGAAGATACACAGATCATCAAATTTATAAGCCCATGTCAAATAACCCCAGAAGTGCTTTCAAAAAACTGATAAATTAAGCTTATTGTAATTTCTTGCTTTTACATAACTCCATAGATTTTATATCTTAGATGTTGAAAGGAAAAATGAAATCTGAAACAATGTCACTTTATTTTTTTCTGCTGACTTGCTATACTTCATGCAGCTTGCACAACAGTATAGACCAAGTTGTTCTCAGCTGTTAGCACCACAAATGCATCACTTGCATTTTAACAGAACAGTTATGAAAAAAACCCCACATTTCACCAAAGTGTTGTAGCTCCCTGAAATGTTGACCTTCATACTGTTCCTGGAAAATACTTTAAAAAAAACCAACCACCATGTTCCATTTCAAACAATTAAGTAAGATTTAATAAAAACTTAAATATAAAGGATTTCACATACTTGTCCCATTCACTGTAATCCCGTGGAATGTTTTTCTTGCTTCTTTCTTTGTTTTGCAATTTTTTGTTCTGAAAGAGAAACATCCAGCCTGTTACAGAGTGTTTTAAAGTGGAAATTCACAGCCCTTTTTTTGTTTTGTTTCCGCAACAGATATTCCTAGTTAACTAAAGCTATTCACTACTAATCTCTCAGCATAGTCTTGAAAACTTAACTCATCTTGCTTTAAAGAAAATCTTCATGTATTTCACAGATCATTGTAATCTGAGGTGCTCTTCAGACTCATATTTTCCCTCCACTACCCTGTCAGAGAGGCACTGAATAAAACTTTCAGACAGGAGACTGATCTTCTTAATTACCATATTCTGTTGCTATCTTCCAAACCATCCTTTCAACACTCATTCTTGGGAAAACCCAGCTTTGTGATGGCTCAATCAGTAATTTCATTTTAGGTTTGTCACTCCCAAGAGAACACAATGCACAGATTTTGATAGTCCCTGGAACCCTCACAATAAACTTAACAAATGTTTTACTTCAAAATATTGTCTAGACTTCTTTTGACCATTTCACACTTGACTCAGGCTAATTCCCAAGATGACTTACACTCATTCTATCTTTTAGACAAGCTCCATCATTGAGACTTGCCCTACCTAACATTTATTCTTAGGGCCTCCCTGCAGCAATACAGATTCAACCAACTTGTATCGCAGCTGATCTCCTACACGCATGAAACCTACTTTTATATCTGGCACCTTTGGCATCTCTTATACCTCTGTCATGAGACTATATTTCCCATATGTCCCTCTCTGCTTCTTGACATCAATAATACTTAATAGCAAGGTGTGGTTCCAAACAGGTATTCCACAGTGGAAGAGCCAGTTCAAAACATTCACATCTATGTTGTCCTGGACATTCAACCCTCCTCTTGCCTTGCAACGCAGCATTCACTGACCTAGACCAATGTAACTGTTTGTAGAGTTGCAGATTTACAATCATCTGTATTCAAACAAACAATTTGATAGAGATTACAGCACAATCTCTAAATATCTCTACCAGTTCAGATGAGCAGGTGATAAACTGGACCAAAGAAACAAGCAGCAATCTCTTAAACTAGCTTTACCAGTGGTGACACTGTAACAAGGAAATCATTCTGCAGTTGGATGTAAACACCTTAATTTACATAATGCAAATGCGACCTTTCCTGTAAACACTTCTGTCTATATAATGTCAGGTTACACAAACTTTTGTAGTATATAACTTCAGAATTCCTCTTAATGTTCTCTGTCTTTGAAGAAGCTAAACAAAATGACATGCTTGGAGGATGTCTTTCTGAAACAGAAGTTGTCATTAAGTGTGCATCCTGATGTATATTACAAACTTACTAATTGAATAAATATCTCTTTTTTTTTTTTTTTTCCCAAACCAAATTCCTTAAGTGAGCTCAAAAATAGTGAAACTTTGAGAAGAAAACTCATTTAGGGAGAGAGCTAAAGCACGTCCTTTTAAGGAATAAGGCAGAGATGTTGACTTAAATAATGCAAAGGCTATATAGATACCATCACAATGGATCTTTGTAACATAAACCTTGGAGTGTGCATTGTGTGCCTTGGACTGTAGAGCAAAGAGGTATCTGAAGATAGTATTCTGGAATACTGATAGGAAACTGTGTTTGGCAAAAGACTAAGTCTGCTGAAATGCCATCAATACGGTCCCTTAGAAGTAAGTATCTTTAAACCCATGCTTTAGTTCTGTCCCAAAAAAATGAAGTGAGGCAGCAAAAATAATAATTAAGCAACATGCACAGTTAAGAACAGAAAAACTCAAGCTATCCAGTCCTCTCTTATTTTGTTGTATAGATGTAATCTCACAGTCTTGGGCAGTGTGAAAGGAAAACAGGGATGTAAAACAGAAACTTCCATATTGTGTTAAAGAGGGAAATAGTGCATAAAGTTCACTCTTTCTGTTCTTTTTTTTTTTTTTTTTTTTAATTAAATCTTCCCCACGACTTCACATCGATTAAAAAAACCCAACCCATCATATAAGAATTATAAGCTATTAGTAGTGAATTGAAACTCTACCTACATTTAGTACCAGCAAGAAAATCTGGTTACAGACACAAGATGTTTCCATTTACCAAACTTGTACCCACTGGTGCAATCCACTGGGTTGGGGTCAATAGAGATTTCCAGAAATGGCTTCATTAAAGATACTGAAGTTTTTATGCATCAGATCAGATGAACAGTCTCCAAACAAATAACAACACAGAATTATGAAAGGATTTTGTGATCACTTTCTAGCACAGAGAAGAAATTTATGATGTTAACTTTACACTTGACACCACATTACAAAATTATGTGATGCCAGTGTAAAAAAAGAGTCCTAACCAAGAGCAAATTTTTAAAAATATCTAAGATTACACATCTGCAAGAAAGAAAAGCAATAAAACCAGATTAAATATATTAACTGGAGGGTTTTTTGAGGCTTCCTATTACAGGTATACATTTAGTGTACACTTTATAAACAGCTTCTCTATATTCAGTAATGATCTGCTACATAAGAATACTGAATTCTAAAACTCAATTTCAGGCCTCCTTTCTCTCTTCCAAGGCAGGTTACAATTAGAATCATAGAATGTTTTGGGTTGGAAGGGACCTTTAAAGGGCATCTTGTCCAATGCCCCTGCAGTGAGCAGGGACATCTGCAACATGAGCAGGTAGCTCAGAGCGCTGCCCAACCTCACCTTGATTGTTTCCAGGGGCATCTACCATGACTCTGGGCAACCTGTTCCAGTGTTTCACCACCCTCACTGGAAAAAAAAAATTGTCCTTATATTTAGTCTAAATCCTCCCCTTTTTTAGTTTAAAACCATTACCCTCATCCTATTGCAACAGGCCCTGCTAAAAAGAGTGTCCCCATCTTTTTTATGAGCTCCCTTTAAGTACTGAAAGGCCACAATAATGTGTCCCTGGAGCCTTCTCTTGTCCAGGCTGAACAACCCCAACTCTCTCAGCCTGTCTTAACAGGAGAGGTGCTCCAGCCTTCTGATCATTTTTGTGGCTCTCCTGTGGACCCACTTGAGCAGTTTAATGTCTTTCTTCTGCTGAGAACTCCGGAGCTGGACCAGTACTCCAGATGGGGGTCACATCAGTTCAGAGTAGAGTGGCAGAATCACCTCCCTCAACCTGCTGGCCACACTCCTGATGAAGCCCAGGATATGGTTGGCCTTCTGGGTTTTAAGCACACATTGCTGGCCCCTGTCCAGCAGAGACCATCTGCTTGGACAATAGGAATTGAAATCATATACCACAGATAAGGCATAAAGCTGTATGTGGGTTTCCTGGGTAATAATACTAACACCTAAGCCTTCCATGGAGAACAAAAGTGATAAAATCTTGACCTGGAGGCTGTTGCATGGCTTAATGTAGGAGAAAAAAAAAATCTCAATAAATACTTTGTCTTTGGATGGAGAACACATCCTCTTTAGTAAAACTATGTCCTAGATTTCAAGCCACTTTCTACTGTTTTATGCTTATACTCTAATCTGGATTCACTGACTTGACATGATATTTTACTCACCATTTTCTAGGCAACACTTATAGAGGACATAAATCGAGGGTAAAGCTACAGTGGCACTCTTCATCTCAGCAAAACAGGGTAGTCAAAAGGAACCCACATTGCAAAATATTAAAGAGGGTAGATCAATGAAAAAAAAAAACAACAAACCAACAACCAAAACAAAAGCACACGAGCACACCTTAGTCTCAGCAGTAACCACTTACAAAGCATTAGACTGGAATGTCCAGCCTCTTTCTATACCACATAATAGAGAGTGCCTAGTTATCCCAAAAGCCTTGGTCTGATGTCCAAGCATTAGGTGACAATAGAAAGTAGCCTCTGACAACACAGGATCAAAACTCAGGCATTTACCAATATACAATTACTCCAATAAAATGTTTCAAATTAACAATTAATAAGAAATATCACATGACCTGTAAAGATCTTTCCTAACATTCTCACTCCCCAAAAGAAAAATCCTTCAGTTAGTTTGCTCTGAGAGTGTCCCAGAATTCCAAAGAAAATAGTAGGAATCAGTCTTGAAGCCATCCATGACAAAAATATCTCAGTTCAAAAAAAACCAACCCATCCTACACCTGCTTTTCTGCCAATCCCTCCAATCACACTTCATTTAGTATTAGTAAGAAAAGCTGGTCACAGACAAAGTAGATTTCAGGCAGATAAATAAAGGAAACAAACAAACAAAAAGAAAAAAGAAGAAAACCAAAACCAAACCAAACCTGAACAAACACACAAAACCACATGAGAAAATTAATACCTATGAAAAAATGTACATGTTTATTCTGTAGTTCTGAATATTTGTTAAGTATGCTTTTGGGCTAAATTAAAAAGCACAGCTAAAGGTGGAATACCAGCTCAAGGTATAAAATAAGGGGAATCAAAGGCTATATATAGACCAGTGCAACCCAATAAAGAGGTAGCTATAGAGTGAAGCAGTTGGAGCAGGGGGTCCAACATTCACACTGTAAGTCTTTCAGAGTATTTAATTTGGACTAGCTCATGTATGATCTCATGGAACAAAAGCCTATTGGCAGCTGGAGAAATTAATCCAAATTCGTCCAGAAATTCATCCAATTTCATCCAAAAGGAACCTAGTTCATATTTTTAAACACTACTTTGTAATGTGAATCAAAGAACATAAAAGGATGTTTAAGGAGATTTGCTCAGAAATGAATTCTTAATCAGAAATAAAACATTATTACAAGAAACTTGCTAATACTACAGAGGAACATTTTGTTTAAGTGTTGGTCTCTTGCAAGGGAACTTAAAGGTTTTTATTTCCTGGTTAACAAAGTAAGTCTAGTAAGAAAGGCTCAATGACTAGAAGTTTGTACATATCAAATTTCCCAATTTTTGAAAGAAATCCCATTAACAACTATTAGAAAACTAGAGATACCTGGTCAGCAGGAAGACAGCTGCTGGAACAACGAATTGGAGGCAAGTTATCTTGTCTTTCATGCAGTGTGTCTGTTCTCAGGAACTGTGGTTTCTTATCATCATCATTCATTTCTGTCACCCAGCTCTGAAAATAAACCATGTATCTGTCTCTTAAAGGAGTAGAGCAGATATACTTCATAGTCTACAGTGACCCTAACAACTCTCTTTACAATGTGCGGCTCTTAGTGGCGAAAAGAATTAAGACAAAAAGCAACTGTGTTTTTTGAATAAAAAGTGGGAAAAAAAAAAAAAAAATAGAGTTAAAATGGGCATTAAAGATTCAGTGACATTAATTCAAAATAATAAAAAAAACCACCCAACATAATCCTTTGATCTTTTCCTCATTTAATGAAATAATTACATTGTACTTAGGCACAAAAAGAAGACTGGTACATCCAAGTGATTGTATTACTGATCATTATAAATTAGAGTTATACTCTACCATCAGTTCACCATTAATTGTTTCCCATTCTTCAGAGGTGAAATCAGAAGCTGTGGCTGCAGGCTTATCTTTTCTCAGAGCTCTGCTCCTTGGATCTAAATGCTCTATACGCTTTTCACAAAACAATGTGAGTTCTGGATAACATCCCTCTTCACCAGACCTTTGAAATGCAAAGATATAAAAGCTAAAAAAAGGAATTAAACTGCACTGCATCCTCCATAATTCTATGTGTAGTCTCTGTGTAGTCACGAGTGACTGCAGAGGACTATTTTCCTGTTACAGCTGAATCCTGCTATCACCTAATAACGTTTTGACCAGAAAATTTCAGTGAGTTAACCTTCAACCACTTTCTAATGCACACACATATACAGTTCAAAATTATCCTCACAGTGCCCACAGAAAAAATACTCTTATCATTTTCAGCAAAAGATAAACCAGATATGGCATCTGAAATTACCAGAGTCAGGCAAGATGGCTTCATAACAGAACCAAAATCCAGTGGCAGCATTTGAGAAAAACCTGACATTAGGTTACTCAAATCTATTGGATGGTTAAAACAGGACTTTGATTTCTAGTGTTATCATTTGGATACTTCTAACATGATTACTTTAACTCTATTTTAATTTTTAAATCAGAAAGTCACAAATGTTTGGGACAAAGTATTCGGGTGCGGGTTCCTTCAAAGTTTACAGAACAGGAATATAATTAATAACAAAAGTGAGAAAATAGAATGTTTACCTTAAAATCCTGAGAATCTTTTCCAGGTGTTTAACATCTGTGCATTTTTCAATGAACTTGTAGTCCAGATGACCAATAGGTATTTGATATGTTTTTGTAGTTCCTTGGTCTAGCAAAAATGGTACAGACTCATCACCCATAGCTAAATTTTAAAAGGGGAAAAAAAGTAGTCATTCTGTAGGCACTCAGTTATATTTTGAAGCAACACTAATTTAAAGAATAACCCTGCTTATGCTCCAAAATACTTACTATTCTGCAAGCAGACCTATTGCTACAAAAGAAAAATTTAAAATTTTAATACTTGATCACACCAACTGTTGTTGACAGAGGTTTACTGACATATGTGTGGTTATATAGGAGATATGTTTTGGAAAAAGAGTATCTACATCTCTACTGCCTCTGCAAGGTGTAAGTCAGAAAGGCTGATCAAAGAAAAATTTTAATTGCAATTCTATTTTAATTCCAAGCTCAAGGGAGCAGAAATTATTATTCTTGGGTTTTTTTCCCCCCCATGTTATATAGTAGTTAAAATAATTTTGTTCTAATGACTAGCATAATTGCACATATTAAATTGTAGTTGCACATATTATAGTTGCACAAAAATGTTTACACTACAGTATCGGTTAAAGAATAACTGGCCATAATTAGGTACTGCATAAAGATAGGATTCTGCCCCAAGAATTTACAGTTTCAGTACTGGAAAAGAATGGAAAGAGAGAAGAGATAGGAAAACTAGAAAGAAAAGATAGGAAGAATAGAATAGATAGAAGAAACATGGAGAGACAGGCGGATACAGGAAATTATTTAGACCGGAGTAAAAAGCAAAAGCATCATAAACCTGCAGCATTTTCTCCCGTTTTAGTATTTCCGTAAGTGACGAGAACAGGGAGCTCCCTGGAGTGCCCGGAGCCGCTCTGGGGGGGTGCGGTACCAGGACACCTGGGCTGCTCGGGGGCGCGGCACCGCCAGACGCGCTCCGCTCCGCCGGGCGGCTGCGGACAGCTCCACGAAGCCGCAGCGCCGTGCCCACGGCCGCTGATAATACAATTTTCACCCCCCGGTGTCTGGAATTTACCTTAAAAACGACACCAGATTGCCCTGACGCCGGGGCAGCGCGGCCAGCCCGTGCCTAGTAACTGTTGCTATGTACAACATGGCGGCCGGCGGCGGCCAGGCGAGCGGCGGGGCTGGCGCGGGGGGGACACGAGGCTGCCCTCGTTAGTAGCCCCTTGCGAGGCTCCCACAGAGCCCCGCCGAGCTCCAGCAGCGATACTGGCCTCGTGTGGCGGACTTCGGCACCCACCTGCCCGGTGTCCCGCTGGACGCGACCTGGCCCTCTCCTCCGCCGGGGGACGGACGGCCCGCCCTCGCCACTGCGCATGCGCAGCTGGGTGGTGGCGGAGCCGGGCGGGAGCGAGGCCCCGGGGCCCAGGCTGGGAGGCGGGGGCGATCCCTGTCCTCCAGCGCCGTTCCGCGGCGGGGGAGCGGGGAGAGGATGGGGACACAGAGCACTCGGGGAGTACCTTTCATAAAGCATCACCTGTCGTTTCCAATGTTTCAATATTTAGCTTCAAACAACCAGCGCCCCTCCCAGCGCCGGCCTCCCCCCAATCCCCCCCCCCCGGCAGTTTCCTACAGCAGGTCCGCAGCCGCTCCTCAGGGCAGCGGACACTTCTCTAGGGTGGCCTGGCAGAGAGGCGCCCAGCCTGTCCGCAGTCCAGTCAAACCCGTCCCCTACTCCCTCCAGGCGCTTTGTAGCACTGGTACCATACTCTCTTCAGCGGGCAACTCTGGAGCTCAAGCGTCTGCGCAGTCATGTCAGCAGCTGAGCCCTTGGTTCCCTTGTGCAGCCATAAGGTGCGTGCCACACGTGCCAGTCTGATGAACAAACTCAGAGCAACGGTGTAGTAAAAACATTATCACTTATACACAATGGTATCTGGCTTCCAAGGGAAAATCTAGCTAAGAAATATCTTAATAGCTAAGCTAAGGAAATCTTAGCCAAACAGCTCCAAAACAAAATTTCAAGAATATTTTTTGATCTACCACTGACCCACTGCATTTCATTTATGAGTCAGTACGTGGTCATGCAGTCTCTAACAAAGATACCTTACTATATTCATAAGAGTTAAATGTATTATCTCAACATTAACAGCATCATTGGCACCACCAAATTTAATATTTGGAAGCATTTAAGGAGGCTAAATTAGGATCAAGCACAATCCAGAAGTATTTTGTGGTACGATTTAGTGATAAGTAATACTAAAATATTCCTAACACAGGACAATACAAAAAGTTTTGGCTCATCAATACAAACCAAACACTGTGATTTTTTATTACAGACCCCTGAGAAGTCACCCAAAAAGCAAAACAAGGTGTAATTCTAGTTTGGGGATATTATCATTATTATTATCATTACACCACAGATCTTATTTTTCCCTTAGATACAACCAAGCCAAGAAGCAGTTTGGAAATTTCTGTTTACATATTGCTCCTTAATGTTTATGTTGCCCCCCTCCCCTCTTCTTTTCTGACATGGTATTTTTGACAGTTCCTCAACTAAGTGCCTGAATTGGGTGCTCTCAAGTCCTTTGAGATTTGCTTTTTTGAAATCCAGATCCATGTTTGAGACCTAGCCTTATATAGCCTTTGATTTTTATTTTTTTTTTCTTTTCAGTCTAATTTATTGAAACTACTACTACTTTATGCAGTTCATGGGAGTCCAAAGAGCATTTATCAATGGTCAAATGCAAAATTAAAAAAAAAAACCAACCCTCAAAAAGACTACAACACTGAACTTAAAAAAAACCTACTGCACACTGACTGCACTTTAAACAGCAGCTTTGGAAATCTATTGCTGGAAGACAATATAGACAAAATTTAATATCACAGTAAATTTTAATCTTTAAAACCCAAATAAAAGTGTGTATTTGTACATCAGTGGATTTACAGAGCAAAGTTATCAGAAAGATTCAACTACATCATGAATTCACTGTATCTTCAGCAGACATCATCGGGCATCAAAAACCACCACTGGAATAGGACAGTTAAAGGAAAAAAATGTATTGTGGTTGAAAAAAGATGGGGGTGGGGAGGAGAAAAGAGGCTGTCTAAATCCAAAGTCACAATTAGCTACATAAAAAGCATTTCAAAAGTAATTTTTAATTAACCCCTCACTTTCCTTTTCTTAAATGGCTGAATAATATCAACAATTCACAGTACATCACTCAGGCTGTCAGAGCTGATTGTATTTTGCATAGGAAATGGAAAAATAAAAAAATTAAAAAAAAAAAAAAAAAAGGAGACAGTGCCAGGAAAGAAAACAAGGTGGCCAACCACACTGCAGAGATTTCCCTGTAGTACTATGATCTACTGTATTGATTTTAGTCCTTGAAGGAGTTTTACATAATCACTCAAACCTTCTATTCTGTTTCCTTTATATACCTTACCTCCATCCACAGCTTCCCACATGCATTCAAGTGCACGTGTAAAAGGATACATCTTTTTGTCCTTTTCTTGTACATTATTCTGTAGCCACATTCCCTGCATCTGATAGGATCTCTTGCCTTTATTTCATTTTCTGTATGACATTCTAATGTGATGGAGGCAGATAAAGAGAGTGGGTAAAGAAAACCAGCATTGTTAATGCACAGATAACTTTCAAAAGCCCTAATAGTCAAATACATATTTGTGACAAACAAACATAATAAAAAAATAGTTGTAGAGAATCTGTATCAAGAGCTGAATGATATCAAGATCCTGTGCAAAATAAATCAGCAAACTTCACTTACGTTAAGGAGGATCTTGTTAAAAATGACCCAATCATTACTGCACAGAATATATTCCACTCTTGATACAACTAGACTGTCTACTAATGAAAACTTCGTCTGAGACCCCCAAAGCATGGAGTTTATTTTCTCAAAAGACAAAGTATTTTAGAGATTCCTGAAGTGTCAACTCAAAATCGCCAATTTTTAAAAAGTTGTTATCTATAGGTAGGAGAGAATTCGATGACTGCACTTCAGCAAGTGACCATATAGCATTTTCAATTCCAGAGATGCACTGAATAGAAGGTCTGCTGTCTGCACCACAAGCAGACACTTTGAGAAAGCATTCTCTGGAGATGGAGGATCTCCACAGCACAGCACAAGCTCTAGTGAGTTACTTCCACGTCACTATCCGTATATACCCCACGTGTGCATTACCAAGGATGTGTAAAGCTTTAAAGAACATCCACACTGCAACCATTTGTATTTATGTACTCTATGCTATAATGATTATGCATTCTTCATTATTAAAACACCAAAACTCCAGTAACAAAAAAATTCAATGATGTCTTTTCTTTACCTCCACAAATGTAAATCATTGGCTGCTGCTTTGGAGGCTGAACATCCTTCTGTGAATCCATGCTCTAAATAATAATTAAAAAAAAAAAAAAACAACAACAAAACAACAAACACACAACATGCACACCAGGTTGTTGGGGTTATTTTTTCAAGACATACACAATCATTTTAATATCTTAATCTAAAGTTAACAGACAATTAAAACTTCCTTAAAGGTAAATACAAACAAATTCCATCTATATTTCATACACAGGACATTGGCTAATTCCACTGGAAGAGACTTCAGAAAGTCATCTTGTTACTTTGCTTATGAGAAGTTGAACATCAGGTTTCTCAGAGCTTTACCAACAGAAAAAAATTGGTATAGAAAACCTCCAGAGATGGTGACAGCACAACACTTTCTATTAAGCACAGTTTTAAACACTAAAGCCCAATGAAAAATATTTTCTTTCCTCACTCCTACCAATGGTAGGAATTTTCTTGCAGGAAACTAAATAATTCCTTACACATTACTCATGTAACAAAACTGCTATCATAAATAATAGTTGTTATATTTTTTTCCCCTTTGATACAACATTAACTAACCTCATCTACCTTTTCATTGGCCTATGGGATTAGAAATCCTGGGAACAGACTGTAGGTTGAAGAGTAATAGCAATAAAATAAACAAAAAAACCCAACCAAACAAAACCAAAATCCCAAACAAAACAATCAGGGGGCAGATAGAAGAAATTCCACCCTCAAAATCCTAACAGTGGTGTGTATAGTTACCAAACTCATCAGGAGTTTAGTAACACAGTGATACTCTTCAAACACCTCCTAATGCCCTATAGTGGTTTTGATCAGACTTATGCTGAGACAAGAATTCCTTCACAGAATCACACTAAATAGTTACATATACTCCACAAAGATTCTACCAAGCTTTACATGATCTTACCCTAACATGTAAATACAGTTACAACCATACATTTTAATTTTGTTACAGTAACCACTAGAGATAGTGAGCACTCTTTTTTTCCACCCAATACAAGTCTAGACTAGAAAGCGAGTATCTCATTGTAGTTTTTTTTTGAGGTTGCCATTTTCTGCATTGCTGCTCCTCCTGACATTCCATACAAGAACTCCTAGTCCTTAAGTCAGTGAATAGCCTTCATGATGCTTCTTTACAAGCATGACTCTTGGATGCTTCTGCTTAAAATTACAGTAAAGATTATTTCCCTGATCTTCACAGTTTGTTTCAGTATAACTTCAACTAGGGTCTTGAAAACAGAAAGATAGGCTTGGAAGAAATAGTTCATGCTTTGTAATCGAGTCTGATCAGCACTTGAGAAACCACCCTGTTAAAACTCCCATTATGCCACTCTATTTGAGAGAACTGGAGGCAATTCATTAAATCCTGCAGCTTTCAAGTAAGATTTTGTTCTGCCCTAACCATAGGGGCATCTTAATAGTCTTTTTGTGTCAGTACATTACAGTAAGATACAAGTAGTCATTCATTAGCACTTGCAAACCGCAGCATCTTCCAAAACAGAGCTGAAGGAAGGACCACACTAGCAACTAAACAACTTGAGCTGGTGCTGCTCATGCAGCAAAATATTGCTGCTGCTGAAAACAGAAGTGACCTACAGCTACGTGTTTTGCAGGGAGGTGCCGTGGTTTGGTTTAGCTGGGTAAGTGCTGCCCCACTGACACAGCCAGAGGGCACACGGATGCACCTACGTGCGCTGGGGTGCAACGGACCTACCACGGACGCCATACATACCTGTCAGAGAGCCAAACCCGCTCCTTCACGTCCCGCAGAGCCCAGGAAGGAGGAGGACGGCTGGCCTTCCTCAGCCCCGCCCGGCACCTCAGCCCCAGACAACCCAGCCCTCCACAATTCCCAATTCCTCGCCTTTCCGCGCTCACCCCGGTCACACTGCTGCCACTGCCCCCCCCCTCCCCGCAGCGCAGGGGACCGCCGGCTCCCAAGGGAGAAACCCGAACGCCCCAGACAAGCCCCGACCCCCACTCGCCTGGCACAGACAACACCGCCAGCCTCGCCGTCTCCTCGGCACCGGCCGATGACGACACAGCAAGCGCCGGCGGAGGCGGGGCCTGTGCCGCTGACGCACGTTCCGCGGTTCGCCCGGCGGCCGCTGCGCTACCGGCTGCGCGAGCCGGTGATGTGCCCTATGCGGGGGCTCACGGGGGTCCTGCCCCGTGGCCGGGGAGTTGCGGGAGTCCCCGAGCCCCGGCCCGGTCCCGCCGGATGGTTTCTGGCAGCGAGCTGTCGCCAGGTCGAGCCTCCTCCCCGCTGCATAATGACGCTGAGAAGCTTATAGATCCCAAGCTACTCGTGTTAACCACCTCGAAAAGTAAAAAGCACAGGATACCCGTTGGCATTTTTTAACATCTAAACCTTCATATGAATACCAACGTCCGTTTCCTAAGAAAGTAGGCGGCTGCATGGTTAGATAAAAGAAGGACCAAAGTAGTAGGTGTTTTTATTTGGCTGTACCCGACCTGCGGTCCGCACTCGGGAAAAGGGACACCCTGTGCCAGGTCCGATACTACGGCTGCGGAGTTTTAAACCACCAAGGTGTTTTATTTCGAGGTTTTTTCTGTTTTCATAAGCATTTTACCTGAGATCCCTGGATAAAAAACACCTCTAGGTACTTTAATTTTGTGGGCATATTAAACTGACAAGCTGCGATCCCCCATATTTTAAGTATAAGGTCGTTTTATGAAAGACATTCAAATGTCGACGATTCCCCCTTTTACTGAACTGATGAGATTTGAAACGGTACCGGCTGCTCTCTACGTCACTTAGGTCAGTCTCACTGACGGTATGAATTTTGACCCTTCGACAGGTTTTTTTGTGAAACTAGGTATCTTTGCTTTATTCCTGGGGAAAAAAAACATCTAACAGATACTGTATTTTGTGACTATGTCAATTTAGATTACTTCAGCATTCAAGAGGTTCTCTAGTTTAAGGACAGGTCTTTCTTTTTCTGTTTCTGAATACTGAATAAAAGTAGTTCCCCAAGTACCCGAAAACATTGGTATTTATGAGGTTTTAACAGTTGTAATTTATTCTCATTCACCTTCATACATGGCCCATACCTTATCTAAAATAAACTTGGGGAATAATAAATAGTTTTGTGGGTTTGGTTTTCTTTGTTTCTGTTGTTTGTTTTCGGGGGGGGGGGTTGGTTGGTTTTTCTTTTGGTTGGTTGGGTTTTCTTTTGGTTGTTTGTTTTTTGGTTGGGTTTTTTGGGGGTTTGTTTGTTTGTTTGTTTGTGGTTTTGTATTTAAGTTAAACGTATTGAAAATACAGGAATTATTTTAGACAGCTCACCTGCTTCTCTATCCTGCTGTGTATGAATAAAGCTAAACGTAACTTTTGGAATAACAGAATAAAGCACATGCAAGAAAAACGCCGTGGGAAAGGCAGAGACATTAATATCGATTCTGACGTTCCCCTTGCCGTCGCTACCTGTGTCCTCTCCGTAGGTGAGGGTGTGTGCCCGGGGTTGGAAGCAGAAGTGGGGAAAAAACAAAACGCCTGAACCCTGCCTTTCCTGGTAAATGCACACTTAGTAATCGCTGTCTCATAAATAAACCAATTAAAATCGACTGATATTATTTCTTCAGGCTCGCTTTGCATTTTAAAATGCGTTGTGAAACCAATAAAAGGACTTACTATGATAAAGCCGTTTAATTCTGTGATAATAAGGTCTCCACTATTAAGAAAGAAATCACGTAATTGCTTGATTATTGGCAACTGTTTCCTTGAAAAAAAATAGGATGTTTTACTAGATCTTAAACCTTCGGTTACCGATAAAGCCGCCTCCTTCGAGAGGAGTGCTGTAACAATAAAACCCCACGCGGATGGGCTGATAAAGCCCTAAAGATGCTCTTTGGATTTAGAGATTTAGAAAGGGTGGGCACTGCGCGGGAGACCTTCACGGTCCCGTGTAGTGACACAGCTCTTGCAGGCTGGTAGGACAGCGTGAGGAAAGGCTGGCCGGGCGAGGTGGGGAGATGCAGGGGTACTTTTCAGGTGGAAAGGAAACGCGGTTGTAGCCGAAAACAGCGTGAGTGGTGCTGCAGACTGTTTTACCTCTTTTGATTTGTTTAGAAACGATGATCTCAGGTTTTGGTTGGAGTTTTGTTCGGTTGATTTGGGTTTTGTTTGAGGATTTTTTTTGTGTGTGTGTGTGGTTTATCTGATGATCTTTTTTGTTAAAACACGCTCTCGTGTGTGTGTGTGTGTGATACTTTTGTGTATTGCATTAAATGCCGCAATTACAAATTGTTACCTTTCTTTTGCTCCAAATCACGTAAGTCTATCCGGGGTTGAGTGACAGAGACAGAACTTGGAGCTGATGTGTCCCCCTTTAAAGAAGTAGCAGGCTGCCAAATTCAGGTAATTTTCAAATACTTGGATTTATTTATAAAACGAAATAATTTCTTCTTATTCATGTGAAATAGATGATATTATAGAAAGCACTTTCAGAAATCTTCTATTACATTCAAGAAGGTTTCTAAAAAGGAAGAGGAAGATACCCCAAGAGCCTTTATCTTTTTATCCATAACTGTTACCTTGTAGTCTCATAAAACACTATTCTTTACCTAAAAATGTCACAGTTTCCCTGGCTCTGGAGAGGTAACTTTTTAAACCAGGCAGTATCACGGGGCAACTCCCACCCGGTTGACAGCCGATTTAAAAGAGGCGGCACTTGACAGACTCTGATTGATTTGTTCCTGAGCCGTCGGGTGAAAATGTACTAATTAACTCGAATTAATTAGCACCATTATAACTCGACGTTAAAAGTTGCGGTACCGATAAGGTTCGTTATTTGCAAAAGCCTTCAGCTGGCCGTGATCGACCAGAGCCTGTAAAGCTGCCCCTCAGCCCCGGCGCTCCCCTGACAGGGAGCTGAGAGGGCTTTTAGAGAGGCGGGAAAACCCCACCCTCACCGGGCACCTGAGAAGTAGAGCAGGGGGAGGAAGGAGGCAGGGGCGCTTTTAATGGTGGGCTGTGTGCGGCTGGGGCCGCAGACCTGAAGTACAAAGCGTGAGGAGAAAGGCAAACCTTGCCGGTATCTTGCCGTGCCCCACATGAGTGGGCTCCCGTTCGGCCGAGCCGTCCTCCCCGGGCCCACCGACGCCCTGCCATCACCCTAGGGCAGCGCCGGCGGCCCGAGGGCCGTAGCGCTGAGGGGGCGGGGGAGGCAGAGCGGCAGCGGTTGGTAAGGGCGCGTAGTTCAAATCCAAGCGAGGGAAAGCAGCGGTAGCCGCACGCGAGGAGCCGGTGTGGGTGGGGAGAAGCGAAGCGGCTCCTCACTAAGGGCAACGGGCCCCAGAGCCAGGCGGCGAGCTGCTGAGGCGGCAGGATTCTCCTTCTCTGCAGCCGGCCGGGGAAGCGGTT
Organism: Megaceryle maxima; assembly: GCA_024605025.1. Classification (NCBI taxonomy): domain Eukaryota; kingdom Metazoa; phylum Chordata; class Aves; order Coraciiformes; family Cerylidae; genus Megaceryle; species Megaceryle maxima. The sequence continues at coordinate 1,446 of JANHGN010000611.1, read as the reverse complement.
TCCTCGCCTTCGCCCCTTCTCGGGGACCCCCACTAAGCGCCTCGGCTGCCCTCCGGGGTGGGGGACCTCCAGGCTCTGTTTCCTCCGCTTAGCGGTTTGCCAGATGAGGGGGTGAAGCCGTTGCTTTGCTCGTGTTCGGCATCCCAGGTGACCGAGAGACCTTTGGGTGCTATTCCCTAGGTAGTCGTCGATTATCTTCATCGCTGGGTAATTAGCCCTTGCCTGTGAAGCATATACAGACGAACTGAAAGCTGTCTCAGCTGGGTAGTGCTTCTCTTATACCTCCCTCTTTTCTTTTCACATCCTTTCTCACCTTAGGTTTTCAGTAGGGGTAAGCAATACTTTGAATACTGCACCTTTGCTTTGGAAGATCTCGAGTTGCTTCACGAATTAGGGTAAGTGACCTGCATCTTACAGACAGGACTTAGCTATGCCATCTTCGATATTAAAACCTTTGAAGGATTAATGACTTCTCTGTTTTTAGATCGAGGTGCTCAAAGAGCAGAGTCTTTAGTCAGTTTTTTAGATGTGATATCTATTAAAATAGCAGCAAAAATAGTCTTATATCACCAAAATTTTGCCTTTATCTGTTTTGTTAATCGTGGTGAATGGTGACAGACAAGGACAGAAAACACCCTGTTTGAAGCATAAATGCTCATTGTGTTACTGAGGAATGTAAACTAGTACCAGGAACAGGTATAGCTTCATCCTAGTACTAAGTCATAGGCACCATTTGCATTGACTTTTAGTAACTAACCTTTTTACCTCTTTAGGGCACTGTAAGATTAAGCTTGGCAGAAATTATTCCTTGTTTGAATATTTGAATCCTGTTCTTAACTTAGCTTTTGTCTCTGAATATGAAATATTTTCTTCTGTACACTGTTGGGAAGTTTGCAATTGATTTGGAGTTCAGTTTGGCCACTACAAAATCAATAACAAATATGAGAAATATATAGAGTGCAAGATTCTACACGTAGCAGATATGGATTTTATTCCTTCAGCTGTAACTGACTTGCTGTGTGACCAGCTTTTTTTTTCCCTGAACGTCTGTTTTATGATCTCTAAAACAAGGTTAACAATACCTTCAGAAATTACTTGATATGCAAAGGGCTTGATGTTACATATTTAACCTTCTATATGAAACCTCTTCTCCTGATAAACAAAGTCCTTTATAAAGCACTAGACAAGTCATAAGAGGCTTTATTAGGCACCTCTTATGAAATTAAGTAGCATCTTGTGCTATTATGGGAGATGTTCAGGCTTTCCATTTTGTACTGTATCTGTAAAATGAGACCTTGTGTTAAATTGAATCTTGTACAAATAATCTCTTTGAGTTTTTCACAGTATTACAGGGTGTCAGGGGTTGGAAGGGAGCCTGTTCCAGTGCTCTGTGACCCTTACAGTAAAGAAGTTCCTCCTCATGTTAAGGTGGAACCTCTTGTGCTC
>JANHGN010000610.1:97190-108277 GCA_024605025.1 Megaceryle maxima | reverse complement strand
AAAGTAATTAAAAACATTGTACCAGATGTACTTTGGCTCATCCCGATCTGCATTCTACCATAGCACCATTAGCTCCTAAAGTCACTAAAAAAAATGCAGGAAAATATAAAATGTGACTATTACCAAAAAGAAATCTCGTGAGTGTATTTTTTTCTCTTTGCTTCCATGAATGTTTCTTTATTATCTACTCCTTTTTGTCAGTATTATATAAGTTTATAGTGCAAACATGGTCTTGTCTAGTGTATATAATCCTTCTGTAGCATTGGCTGCCAATTGAAAACACAGAATTCTGGGGAAATCCAGGTAATTATTTCCTTTCCTTTCATAGTAAAGAAAACATCAGCTTGTCATGATCCATCTTTTTTCTTTTTTTTTTATTTTTTTTTAATTTTCTGTGACTTTAAAATTCATCTTTGTGGCACATCAAAAACATCAAGTGAAAATATCAAAAGACCACAACTAATTTCTGTTAATAATGGTAAAAAGACCCTTTGGAAACACTTGCATTGGCGTTTTTAGAAAACTATGTCTTGGTAGTTGAGTTTCTCTGTGTTCTGAGCATAATAATGTCAAATTTGAACAGGAAAATGTGATAAAACAATAAATGGAAACATGCATAGTTACTTTCACATATAAAAACACAGCCCAGTGCACCAAAAAAACCCCAGACCCTGAGTATTTCACTAGATGGTCAAATAGTATGTGTAATTTTAAGACTGAAAACAAGGACCACCTCACAGTTTCACCTACCAGGCGGAACAAATACCAGAAGTAATGAAAAGTAAAAAGTAACACAAAAGTCCTAAATTAATAAGTTGAAACAGTTTTATTATGTCTTACTAAACAAAGAAACCATGTTTCATATAGCCATGTTTCACATAGCCATGTTTCAGTGTTTGTTAATCCTGGGTTTATCTCAAACGTGTTGTTTTTAACATGAAAACAAAAATAACCTTCTTGACGTAACACTCCTGTTTCATGTTACTGTGTGGAAAATTGGGGGCTGGTTTTGAGTGGATGAACAAATGTCTCTGCCGTTGAGAATGGCAGAAGTGAAGGAAGCATAGAGCTTCCTCTGAAAACTAAGAGAGTGTCTTATTAACCGAAAACATCTTCTGTAATTCAAATCTCTCTACCACATATCCCAAAAGTTTTTCATGAGAAAGAAGAATATCATGCTATCGCAGCCTTTAAAAAGCCAACACATTAATTTTTGAGTCAAAATTGCGTGCTGGGTTGAACATATATTTAATTACTTGTATTAATAGTTTTTGTTGCATTTGATTTGGATTGGTTTGGGGTTTATATATATATATGCTTTGTATTTTGGATGCCTTATTAGTTAGTTGGGTACACAAACAGAAAACATGGATTTCTAAACTAGATTATTTCTTTTACTTAAAGAAAACAAGAACCCACTACCAAAGAGACAGTATAAAAACAAGGATCTATCTATTATTTTTAGTGGATCCATACTGATTTGCCAGAATCCGCTCTGGAAGAGAAAGTACAGTTACTTCTAGTAAGTGGATAGTCTTTGAGACTTTTTGTCCACATGCACAGTCACACTGGGCAGGTGATTATTTCCATGCATGAAGCCAGAGAACTTCAACTGCAGCTAAATTTTCCATGTGCCACAAATGCTGTTAAAAGGCACAATACCCCAGGCCACTCTCAAATGCTCTTATCATATTATGAAGAATAATACTCAGGAAAACCATGAGAGATTAGAAGCAGAAATAAGATGTTGAAGTGTGAATATGCATGGTGGCAACATGCCTCACAAAACACATTTTAGTGACTGTGTACAGTCAAGACAAAGCTTGTTAACTGAGACCCCCAGGATCTGAGGCTAAGATGATGTATCTCCCCAGGAAATATACTTTTCAGCCTCTCCTGCTTCTTTTTTGCTGGCTGGTGAATTAAAAAATAATTTTTCCATGTGTATGTTTTTCCACAAGAAAGGAAAGACATCTGGTTAGTCTTTCATAGAGACCATACGGAGGAGGGAATTTATTTCCTTAGGTGGGGAAGATCTGATGAGCAAAACCAGAGAAACCAATAAAAGGAAAGAAAACAGAAGAAAAAATAATCAAGAAATAGAAGACATAAAGAGGACAAATCTCAAAGAATTAATAGGTCTGGGAGTGCCACGGAACAAAAACTCCAACTCAGCAACATCGTTGAGAGAAATTAAAGACAAGGTCAAGCATTTCACCCTTCATGTTTTGTGCAGAGGAGACATGAACTCCAAGGTCCATTGCTAAGGGTGAACATCTCCCTCGGTAGTCTGTAAAAACAAACCATAATTAATAACACAAATGCAATATTTAAGTATCCTTTCTGCTAAAAAGCTTTTCAGCCTTTCCATAGTTTTATCCCTTATGAGAAAGAGCATACCTCCTGTATATATGTAGATATATACACATGCATTTTACCATATTTATGCAGCTAAAATAAGCATGTGACATGCACACAACACTGTGCATCATATTGACAAGCATCGACATTTAAGTTTCAGCTTGTCCTTGTACTTAGTAGTTCTGATCAAGGGTTCAGATTTATCAAGTGATCCCTTCCAGGCAGAATCACTTTATGATACAGAGGCTCTGTAAATGGCTATGTGCAATTGGAGTGAGAGCATCACTGACTTTCTCAGTGTGCTCCTCCTTCACGTGCCACTCTCTAGGAACATGTTGCCTGCAAGTGACAGTAATCTTGCTGGGAGCCACACAAAATGAAAAATTAAAACTGAAGGTAAAAGGGAGAGCAAAAATTTATGTTGCCCACAGGGTTTCCTTGTGTAACATTTCCCACAGGCCAGTGAGGGCTGGGGGTTCCTACTCTAAGCTATAGGACACACAGATGCTCAACTTGATTCTAACCAGCAAAAAGACCTTTCTGGTTGGAGTTCAGTTGGAATAATTTATTAATATACCAATCAACATTTTCACCCTAGGCTGTTAGAAGCATCTGCTTTGTATGTAATGAGTATTTATGCAAACAAATCTTTCCATCTGCACTTGTAAATAAATCTGCACCTAAAGATGCCCGCTGTTGATCTGTTGTGAGCATAAAACAGAGAACATTTGGTTATTTTAAAGGTAACAGTGGAGCTTTTCATTGGCATAAATAGAGTTAAGTTCTTGTGTTTACATAGTTTAATGAGTAAATCAACTCAGTAGGAGTCAAAACCAAACAGGGTGTTAAAAATTGAGCAAGTAATGGAGATCATATGTGCAACTTTATGCCACCAAGTCTGTATTAGAATTCTTGTTATGTGTAGTTTTGTTTTAAAATATCAGGGGAAAAAAAGGGTAATATAGCTAGAATAACTATGGAGATGGGTGTGGTATGTCTGTGAGGATGATGGAGATAGAATTAATCCTTTTGGATAGTAAGGGAAGGCTCCTTATCTAGAAAAGCAGTGCCAAGGGGGTGAAATAGTCAGTGCTAGGAGGAGACAAAAGGGTCAAACAGCAAATTAGCAGTTTACAATATCATTGCAGCACATTTAAATACAGTAAGGGAGAATTAAACTTTTTTTCAGGCTGCATAATGAAACTGAGAAACCACTGTCAAAACATTACATGGGATCTAATGTTCTACACAGGTTTGAAGAGCTAAAAGGAGATGATGAAAATTCCCTTCTTGTTTAGCCAGCCTGATGACTGCAGAGCCCTGGAGGTGTGACTGTTACCTTACCTTCTTCCTTAACTTACCTGCCTCCTGTCTAAAGAAGAGTAATTGACTGAAAAAATGTTTTTTCTCATTTAACAAAAACTTCTTGTATATACTTACTTCATCTACTGAATTTCATTTGTCAAATGTTTATTTGTCCCTTTACTATATACTGTACTTGAGACAAATGAAAATTGAGTTTGAGCTGAGTTATAGTGTTTTGTTGTAGGCTTTTTAAATTTTATTTTATTTCAGAAGGCCTAATTCCTTTTAAACAGTGTATTTTAAATAGAACTATTACTTAAATTACTGTGTCACAGCTTCACAGTCAAAAGCATTATTATACTTGAGCTATACAGTAAAGTCGGGTTCTTTTTGTCACCAAAAGTATAATTATTATTATTTACGAGCACAAGATTGTCAGTCAGACTGTATATGAAATACTTCCGTTATTTTTATAGTTTGAAATGTGCAGAACATTCTATAGACTAAACGCTGACTTCCTTATATGGACCTAATAAGAACAAAAAAAGAGGGAGAAAAATTCATAATGTAAAAACCACTTCTGAAAACAAGATATGAATAAGTAGAATCTTTATAGTTATTAACTGAGACAGTGAAAGAACAGCAATATAATAGATTAGCTAGGTAATTCACTAATATTTCTGATACTGTGTTCTGTTGTACAATTTTCTAGAATTTTTCTCCATCCTGTCTCAAAAGTAGAATAGAATAGAATAGAATAGAATTTAATTTCACTTGGAAGGGACTTAAAACAATCATCTAGTCCATCTGCCTGACCACTTCAGGGCTGACCAAAGGATGGTATTAAGGGCACTGTCCAAATGTCTCTTAAGCATTGACAGGCTTGTGGCATCAACCACCTCTCCAGGAAAGGCCTCTTCCAGGGTTTGACCACTCTCTCAGTAAAGAAATAATAATTAACATCAAGCCTGAAGCTCCCATGGCACAGCTTTATACTACTCCCATGTGTCCTCACTCATAGCCTGTGACCATCATAGCTCTTGGAACAGACTAATGCTCCCAGTTCATCCTAGTGTGTTGGAGTACAATCATTTCATATGTTACCCTAAGCCCTTAGTGCTCCCTGGAGCAGGGTAGATGCTTTGTCACTTTTGGGCAATACTATGCCAACTCTTTACTTACTTTCAGCTTTCCTAATGGTATCCCTTTCCCTCAGCAATTCCAGTTTAAAGCCCTCTCAATCACTCCTGCCATCCTATGAACAAAGAAGCATTTCCCCCCATCGGGACAGGTGGATACTGTCAGGCTCCATCATACTTTCTATCTCAAAGACTCTTCCATGGCTCTAAAACCACTGGTGGAGAGGCACCAGGGTTGGAGTCGGGCACTGATATCTTGGACATGCCTGTTTCTTCCAACACCTCTTTATTACTAGGATGGCTGAGGAAAACACTGCCTGTGTTCCTGACTCCTTTAGCATTCCTCCCAGGGCCCTGGAATCTCTCTTGATTGTCCTTGGGCATCTTCTTGCAACATCATATGAAAGAGCAGGAGAGGTTAATAATCTGAAGGCTGTGCTAAACTCATCAGTTTTCTGGTGACATCCCTAATCCAAGTCACAGGGAGGCAGCAAACATCTGCAAAGAGAGTCCTGTCTGCAGATGGGTACCTCTTTTCCCCTCAGAAAGGAATCACCTATGACCAAAACTCACTGTTTCTTCTCAGTGATAACTCTAATGCTGCTCTTGATGAAAGGGGTTGGTTGATTTGACTTTGATGAGTGAACTTCCATGGATTCCTCCTTTTCTATCTCACCATGTCCTTTGACTACCGTACCCAGGGCTCTATACTTATCTGTAAGGTAGCTGAGAGAGCAAGGAGGGATTCCGCTTGTAGCTTCTTGCAGTAATTTGCTTCCACTCCTCCCTGTCCCTCATATCACTGCCTTCATCCTGGCACTAAAAAATTATTAGGTTTACCTCTGTAATGAGTGGTAGGATTTTTGAAGGTCACTTTGCCCAGTTCACCTTACTCCTCTATGAAATTAAAACCAGCATTTTATCACTCTGTGAGAAGACAAAAGTCTCAGTACTTGAAAAATAGAACATCTTCATCTCTCTTTAAAAAGTGTCCCCTTATATCAGTCAGAAAAGTTCACTTCACCTTGTATCACTGTAGAAGTTGTGCATTTTTAGAAAACAGAAAAGGAATAAATCAACTTCCTCATTTTTTAGCCAAAACAAATTAATATGTTCATTATCCATTATTTGTTGACCCATTGTCACTTTTTTTTTTTCTTTATTGTAATTATGTATTACAGAGACAACCTTTATGGCCTTCTTTCACTGCATTCACTATTTTTCCTAGAATTACTGCTTGTTGTTACATCTTTAGTCTGTACTATGTAACTTTTTTTGTTAACCCAGGCCCCAGTTTTCAAAGGAATCTAAAATACTCAGGTTTCTAGTTTGTAATGGCACTCATGGGGATTTCTGTACATGACATGCTTCAGTTTTGACATATATATTTTTTGCCACTCTTAAATACTAGCTTTCTTATTGAACAGCTAATAGCTGTTTATTACTGCTAGCTCTTATCTTCCAATCTAAAAGACTTTTTTTTTGTTTTTGTTTTTTTGTTTGTTTGGTTTTTTTTTTTTGTTTTTTGTTTTTTGCAAGAAGTATCCTACTTATGCCTAAATGAATGGTTTCAAATTATAGGCCATTGAAAGCTCTACATTATCCAACTGTATCCATCTCTTTGATCTTTGCACTTGGTCTATTTATGCTGGTATTTTCTGTGATGTACAAAATGTTCCTTCTCTTTTTGTTAATTCTTCTCATGTATTACTAAATCCATACAATAACACAAGATTTTATTTGCATATTTTAGCTACTGATTTTTTTTTTTTTTGGGGGGGGGGAAGTAAAAGATCAAAAAGCTCAACGGTAATAGAGCATTAAAAACAAAAGCACAACATGTAGCTTTAGGATAAAAAAATCAATACTATCTGAAGTTATAAGACCTCCTTGAAAACAGACAAAGACAATTCTGCCTCAGTTTTACCCTGAAAACACTCTTCTATTATTTAATTTATGCCTGGTTACAATGCTACCTCTGCTAAGAAGGATGCAGTTAGTATAAAAGCCTTGGACTGTTTCAATGGAAATTCCACACTTGGGATGAAGACAAATTATGAGAGGTATAATTTTGGGGGGAAAAAAAAAAAAAATCTTCTTTAAATTTAGAAATAATTAAAATATTGCCTACAGCATAAACTCAAGTAAATTTTGAAATGGTGGCTAAAGAAGATTTGGATGCTAGCTGACATCTAGATTTGACACTCCTTTACTGATGGTCAGCAGAAGGTGGTCCTCACAGAATGAAGTGCATGTCTCCAAAAGCCTTTTCAGTTTTCTTTAATCTTCAGAGCAGCTTTTGCCAGAAGTTTGTACCTGATGAAGAAAAAGGAAAAGAGATTATCATGGGTCTCACAGAAAAGGCAAACTCTTTGTGGGATGTTATAGGGGGCTTGTGGGACTGAGTGAAATTTATGAGGTGTAAGAGGAAGGGAAAAGTTGGGAAAAGCAGGGCTCAGGGTGGATCAAGCTGTAGCAAGCACAACAGAAAAGAGAGACATTTCAGGAAGCAGAAATCCAAACAAAGCCATTTCCTTATGGAAAACAGAAAGTTAACTCTCAAAGAACACCGGAGAAGCAGAAGAAGCATCAGCAGTGGTGGGGAACATTTGAGGGACAGATGTGGACAAGGAGATATTGGAGTGAACAGGGGGTGTTCCCCAAGGAATTGAGCCCGGACCCGCATCCAGTGAGGAGAAAGCAAGGGGCAAAGCCTGCACCTGCAGTGTATGAGCATATGTATTTCATCCCAGAGTGCCAAAGGAACTGCTACGGGTTGATGTAAAATGATAACTTCTGTGAAACAAGCCAAAATAAAAGCACTTGGGTTTGTCTGACTGTAAGATGCCACCACTGACTACTCCTTTAATAGTATAAAATGGAATTTAAAATCAACATAAATGCAATGAAAGGTGCTTTATTGTGGAAAAGGATTTCACTCTCAATAACAATAGAGCATTCAAATATAGTTTTCAAAGCAATTATTCATTAAAAAAATACATTACTGGATGCAAAATTATTTTGGTTAATTTCTTCTGAGTTTCCCCAGAGCACTGAGGTTTGTTACTGACTCTTAGCCCCCTGAAGACTAAGTAATAAAGTGCATGATACATGATAAAATACAGATGCTGAAAGAAGGTAATGAGTAAAATTAGTGTCTCAGTGTGCATGGTCTGAATTATCATTGATTTACTTATTAAGGCAATCTTTGCCTACAAAGTCATGTGGGTACTCAGGGTATTTTGAAGACAAAGAACCAGGACATCTTTAAACAGAAAATGCTTGGAAATCTATAACCAATGAAATAATTAGCATTTTCTGAATATACAGTGCCAAGGATGATATCTATGGAAGAGGTACAATCCCTTAGCATTATAAAGGATTCTTTACTAAAAATAACAGCAATTTCTGGTATCCCTTTTAACCCCAGTTTCAACTTTTATACCCTTTGAGATTGGCACTGGAAGTTGTACATCCTCAACTGAAAAGAAACAAGGATGTGAGCTAATCAGATATTTTATTTAAAGGAAAAATTAAAAGAAAAAGAAGAAAGGAGTACATAAAAATTCCAAATGTGTACATGATATATACAAGGCACATGTTTAGGTTCACATAAACAGAACAAAACCAAAGAAGAATCCCTGCAGAAACAAATCCTCTGTCCTCTCATGTTAAAACTTAACAAAGAGTCAATCTTAGAGAAGTAAATTTACAAAAATAAATCTCCAACTGTCCAGATGTGTTCTTTTTTTCACAGAGCTCTTCAAAATCCTCAGGTAGAACAGAAAGCAGTACCTCTTAGAACACAAGGCCCCATTTCTCTGCTTTAACTACAAAAAACAATGAGCATATTCCATGTGCTTTCTGTTCAACTTCCACCGAAGTCTTCTCATGTGGTCCAGCAGGGTCCCTAAAAAAAATTGTCAATTTTTTGATAGTGATCCAAGTTAGTTTTGGTCTTGCATTGTTTAAATAACTTGGAATTTTACTAAACAAAACAAAATGAACAAGTTCTTGTTCCTTGAGTGCCCTGTCTTTTAACATAAAGATACATACATACCCAGAGTTTTCCTGGCTTTGAAGAGCCTTTATATAAATTTTACTTTAAATGAAATTCATGCGCTGGGGGAGACTGCTCATCTGTTACAGATTGCTTTGAGGAATATGACACTCATGTTTATATTCCATGGGTTTTAAAATTTGCATTTTTCTTTGTACACTTTTGTTTGAGTTACATGGAATATAAATTTTTTCTTTTCTGCTTTTCCCTCCCAAATAAGAATGAACAAGTCTTTCTTTAGCAGTGAAAATCAGTAGCAAAACACATGTAAAATGTATATTGTATATCATAGGGGCCCTGCATAATATTTTATTGATAAATTTTGCTTTCTTACAAGGAAAAAAGATAAAGAAAAAAAAAAGGAATGTCCTCAAATCATTCTAGCAGGTAAAATGACCTCAGAAGCACTCACCTCTGCCACAGAAACTATAAAAGCTGATGTGATAGTTCTGTTCACCAGATTGTTATTAATTCTCATTAATTCCTGTATGTATTTTAGAAAACAAGTATAAAAATTGGTTTTAATTAAAAAATAAAAAAAGAAAGGCAGAGACAATATTGTTCATGGAGTGATAAAAATGTAATCAACATATTATTTACAATAAATTGAGTTTTCTTAGATGATGTTGAGTCTGCACTTTAATTCCAGATCAGGTTGATAATTTTTTCTATACTGTTTCATGGCTAAAGAATAAAACCTTTAAACGAGGATAGCCATTAATGGATGACAGCGCCCCAGTGAAATATCACTGGTATATAATGGTCTTTGAGCTGGGCTGCTTGATACAGGCCACCTGACCCACTAAAACATAAAGCTGGAACAAAACCGCAGCCTCAAAGGCTCCTTATGCACAGAAAAACTGCCAAAAGCCTCAAAGTGCTTCCTAATAAGATTGCATGCATCAAAAAAAAATTAAATAAATAACTGTATTCTGATTCTTTTTTTCAGTTATTACTGAACATTAGTCAGCATAAATTGTGAATACACAGGTTGAAGGAAAATGTATCCATAATCTCCTTGACTTTCCACTCAAAGCTGAAGGTCTAAGCATGTGATTTAAGTGTGTGCTTGAACAAGGTATAGCAAAAAAAGACTTTGTAGTTTGTTTTTTTGGTTGGTTGGTTGTTTTCGGTTTGGTTTTGGTTTGTTTTTGTACTATTATATGTCGAATTTAATACATGAAAGACTTTCATAAATATCTGCCTAACATACATAGAATTTACTTAAATGGACCATCTGAGTTCTTTTCAATAATAAAAAAAAAAATCATTGAAAGTATTAAAGTCTGCCATTGTGTGCTGAAGATGCCAGATTGTTCCCTGTTCTTTTACTTCTAAATTGAGAGGGGCTGTGTCTTTATTTTTATAATTTGCCACTGCTGGCAGAATGTTTACAATTTACTCTTTACTGGCCACAAAATAGTTCTGTAATCAGGGACAAAGTTCAAAACTTCAGTAAGTGAGCCTTTTGTGAAGTATATTTTAAAATTAATTAACTGTGGTTCGTTCTCAAGATTTCTATAGTTCACAAAATTGTAGAAAGCTGAAGAATTTAATATACTTTTGAAGGCATGATGTATCAAATCAATGCAAGCAAACAGATAAAAGGAAGAAAGAACAAGATTTACATACATTTGTTTAATTTCTAAAACATTTTTCCATAACAATCAAAATAATTGTACACAGGTCTTTAACATTATGGATGGTCCCTCTAAAAACTAAACCTACTGAATCAGGCTGTAGTAAAGTATATCAAGTATCCTAAGACACCAAGGTTGGTCTACCACTGAACTTCTTTTCCATGTTCCTTTATAGGAAAAGTTATAACTTTAATGTCATGGCTTAATTGCTTTCATAGGTGGGCCTATAACAAAGAACCAGGATATCTATCAGACATAGACACAGATATGACACTAGAGACATGAAAGACAACCTTGAAAAAAAGACTTAAAATTAGATATAAAGAAGCGTTTTCCAAGGCATGAAGGCTACATTCCTAAACCACTTAAAGAAGCCCCAGATTTGTATATGTTTTAAAAAGGAAACCTTATAGTCAGTTGTCCTGGTTTGAGTGAGAATAGAACTGATTCTGTTCAGTGATTTTACTTTTCAGTTCAGTACTTGTAACTAACAGAACTTTCTGACGTTAGCAGCCTGTTTTCCCAGACAGTGTCTGCTGCCAGCAGTGAGAACACCCCATGTTTAGAGTTACTACCAAGGAT
>JANHGN010000610.1:75356-87877 GCA_024605025.1 Megaceryle maxima | reverse complement strand
ATCCGTGAACTTGCTGATGGTGCCCTCAATCCTGCTGTCTATATCATTGATAAAAATGTTAAACAACTTGACATTTCTTAAGAAGGAATCTATTTAATCTTTCTGCTTACTTTTTTTTTTTTCCTGACTCAGATCCTTCTGTTCATGCAGAGAAATGCATGAGGATTTTTTTAGCTAGAAGTTTAGTACTTTCAAGTTTTTCACAGGCAGAAATCTATCCCTTAGTTGTTTCATGCCAGTTAAACTACACATTGAAGAATTATTTGACCTTTTACAGAATGGAACTTCAAAACCACCACCATCTGCCACAAGAAAGTTTAAATCACACTGTACTTGGGGGGGAGGAGAAAAATTAAGTGGTTAAAGAGGTCTCAAAAATAGTAAGTAGAAGTTTTTATTTTCAGCTGAAGAAACTGTATTTTTCTTTACTTGAATATGAGGTCTAGAACCAGTGGGAGCTAAGATCAAAGGGATCTATTTGGCTGAGCACTAATGAGTTAATTGAGCAGCAATTCATACAGAAACAAAAAAGGGACTAGTAACACTGCTCAGACCATCATACACAACATCAGCAATACTGGGTGATGCATCACATGGCACAGTCCCCAGCAGCTGATGGAGTAACTGTCCTTGCAACATTTGAGACCTTGACATAGATGGAGGTCCAGAAGGAACACAGCTCTGCAAGTCTTGATTTCGAGAGCACCTTGGGCCTCTTGCTGAGCCTGGGACACACAATCTTCTAGTCTGCAGAAGGCGTGCAGTTGTCAAGGGACTGTGTTTCTAATAGGAGGAGCTGCAAGAGCAGGTCAGGAGACTGCACAGCATCAGAGATGATGAGGAAGAGATCAGCAGGATCTTCTCTGATACCTTGTAGTTTCAAGAGTACAAACATCCAGATGAAGCTGAGAGGCTGTGCCTGTCAGATTGCAAAGTAAAAGCTCCCACCATGGCAAAGAATGGAAGTCTGTGACTTCTGGAACCAGGAGGTTCTCTTGCTCCACCTGAAGGTTTGCAACTATGGAATAGCTTCAACACCATCAGCTGTCAAAAACCTGGGAGGACTGCTGAATGGAGCATCTCTATCAGCTGAGTCTGAGTCACTCAAGGGCACTGGTGGGGATGGGAAGCAGCAGGTGTTAGTAGTGGGAGACTGCAGGGGACAGAGGATGACACCTCCCAACCCAGCCTATCATCTAGGGAGGTTTACTTCTTGCCTGGGACTCAGTCATGAAGTGGTGGAAGGGGTGGCCTTGGCTAGTCTGACTCTTAGACTGTTAGCCCCTATTGCTCTTCCATATCATCACCAGTGATAGTGCCAAAGGAGGGCTGGAAAGTATCAAGCTTAACTACATTGATTTAGAAGTGATGGTCAAGGAGAAGGTTGTGTGTCCCTGATCCTTGTAGTGAGAGGGATGTGACTGAGCATGACCGGACAACACTGGAGGTCAATTCATTGCACAGCTGATGGTGTCAACAGTGTTTTGGTTTCTATGACCACGCAGGTATCTTTGAAAGCTGACAACTGCATGTAAGAGACAGGATCCATTTGATAAAGTGGGGAGAAAATATCTTTGCCAAAAGGTTGGCCCATCTGGAAAGGAGACCTTTCATCTAGGAACTGTGAGATCAGCATGATTCATTGCCTCTCTGAAGTGCCTTTCCACTTTTACATGCAGCATGAAGAACAAATGGGAGATCTGTGTGCAGTTATAGGACTACAGTCTCCTGGGGTTAATGGAAGTGTGGTGGGATACCACACATACCTGGAGCACTGCAATGGATAGGTAGAGGTGCATGGGGAAGGTCAGGCCAGGAAGGCAAGGGAATGCATGGAACACTGCCTTGAAACAACCAGTAAGGCATCTCAGAGCTTATAGGTCAGGACTACAGGGCCATATTGACCACACTGACTTTCTGCTACAGACTACTTGAAGAAGAAATAGTTGATCTATCCTTTCTTTGGACAACTGGAAGAAGCCTTATGTTTTCAGGAATTCCAACAGGACTCATTAACTTCAGTAGCAGGTAATTAAATTCTGCCCTTGTGGAGGAATAAATTCATGCTTTAATCCATGCTGGGATACATGTGGCAGGAAAGAAGCTTTGCAGGGGAAGACCTTGGGGTCCTGGTGGATACCAAAACTGAGCATGAGCCAGAAATGTGCCCACATGGCAAAGGCAGCCAATAGCCTCCTGGGCTGTCTTTGAAAGAGCATAGCCAAGGGACAAGGGAAGTGATCTTTCCCCTTTATGCAACATTGGTGAGGACACAGCTGGAGCAATGTCTCCAGTGCTGGTCTCTGGAAGATAAGAGGGACATGGACTTACTGGGATGAGTCCAGTAAAGGACTTTATTTGATGCTGCTTTAAGGAAGGGAGGTTGGACTAGACAATCTCCAGATTTCCTTTCCAACTTCAACTCTTATATGATCCTGTCATTCTATAAGTCTACTCTCCATCAAAGTAGCTTTCAAAGTACATTTGATGTGCAAAAAAACCCAACCACCTTGAATGTGCAAAATTTTTGTTAGGTTAATCACCAAGAATTTTCTTGTAAAGAGCTATAAAACACCTTATAAAACCCTTGCATGCTAAAAGCATGTGAATGTTTTAAATATTTTGATGAAAGCATCCGTGAGTGTCCAATGCTTCCATTAATAGCAATTCTTTCAAATCTAGTAAGTGAAATGAATTACAATGGAATAAGTATCAAAGTGAATTTAAAAATATGAGCACATTGACAACAGATGTTCTTTCAGGGGTGAGAGCTCCTGGTCCACAAACCATTAAATCAATGAAACTTTTAAGTGAAAGTTAGGAATTACATCAGTTAAGTAGTGTCTACACCTGCAAAATATATTTTGCATTCATCTCAGTAATTACAAGACATCCATCACTTTTGAATCTTCTTGCCAACAAATTGCATAAAGTTCACTAGATTCTCCAGCCTGCATTACGGTCTTGGTATCTCATTTCTCTTTTACATAATTTCTGTTGCTTATCTTCAGGATGTGCTGCCAAGCCATTATTCACACATTTTGCTACTATAAAAACAACGTTTAGACAAGTCTTACACTTCTTTCTGAAGGGGATTGATCTGAATTTATGGTGGTAAAAATTTACATTCTCATGCCAAATACTTTAAAAGCCTCACATTTTGTCAGTTCTGGAGCTCTTAGCAAGTCCAGTTGTTACAGTGGGTTTTTTTGAAAAATAAGAATTTGGTCATCACATATTAATATGAGTACTGAACGTCTGGTCCAATGCTATAAGGAACCAATGTATAGCAATAAATTGTAAAGATGAGCAGTAAAGCCCTCTCCTCCAAAGGTTATAATATCAATAAAAAACCTGAAGGAGACATATGTATAAATATTCATGAAAACATCTGCTTCTACCTCAGAATTAATTTTTATTTACAATTATTTTAAAGTTCCCTGAGTTATTTTAACAGTACCCTTTTCCAACTGCATCTTTCATATGGGGAGTGATACTATTTGCCTGAAAGAAGCAGGCAAAGGTGGATAAAGTAATTGGACTGCAGTTATTGTACTGCAGAGCTTATAGAAACCAGAACATTGCATTCATTATACACACATGCATAAGTACTATTGCAAACCATACTCACCGATGAGAATCAGTTTCATACTATTTAAGATGATTTCTTGTGGATGTTTGTTTAGACTTAGGTGATCTCTGCACTCAGAATTACTCCTACCTCAAATACAGAAGAAGAAACTATCTCATCATCTATACCTGATAGAAAAAAAAGAGTCCACGGGTCATGGCTGTGTCATCCTGAAGGTCTATTCCTTCATCTTGTTACTGGTTATTCCCTCTCAGAGAAATGTAGGTTGCAGGAAGAAAGGATGACTGACTCATCAAGGATGGTACCTGTACGCCATTTTACCCATACTCCATTCTTTCTGCATCTAAAGAGGTCAGGCAAATAATCTAATTAATGTCAATGCCCCCTTAGGTAAATAAGAAATAATCCTGTATTTATACTCTGAAAAAATAATAAAATGAAATAAACTGGAATTCTTCCACTTATTTCAGCTGGCCTTTATTTCCTTTCCCCCTACACCTACATGCAGTAATCCATTGCCAACAGGATTTCTTGGTGGGGTTAGGTCAGGTACATGGTACATGATCTACCTGGTGGAGAAGGACTATATGAAATTGCCAGAAGATAGCCTTGTGCAGAGACATGTTCTCAGGTGATCTTACAGGGAATGATAACATTTTAGGAAAAGTCCTAGCTTAAATCAGAAAATCCAGCATGTTTTTTTAATAAAAATGATGTGAAGGGGTAATTAGATTTTGAGAGGTTTTGGAAAATAATATTTAAATAATATTTTAAAAATTCTTCAAACATATCTATAAGGAATATTTATTTCTCTACTAGCTTTTCAAGTGAGTTAATAGCAGTGAGTAAAACAAACAGCAAGTTCACGAAGCATCCTGTGGCCTAAACCTATCATAAAAAGTACATAACCTGTTCAGAGCTGCAAAGCACTACCAGTGGAAGTAATACAAATTAGTTCTTAATCATTATAAACTTTTCAGGAATATCAGAGCCTGTCAAGGAAGCTGCAATTATTTACAAATCCAAGGGTCTTTCTGCTTCCAGCAGTAAAATTTATGTAATATCTTGCTGTGCTATTCCACTTCAATTGCCTTCACCACTTCTACTTTTTATCCTCAAATAAAATGTGGTTAAATTAAGCAGATAAATTCAAATATGAAAATGAAGCAATGTCAAAGGAAGGTCTTTTGCACATCTTTCTTACTCTCTAATTTGAAATAACAAATCAACAACAATACTTACTCTCAGCATTTGGAATATGCATTATTGCTTTGCAGTACCTATATTGGGGTTTGACCTTGGCCAGCTCTCAGATGCTCACCCAGTCTCTCAGTCCTTATCCTTAACAGGACAGGGGGAGAAAATAAGATTAAAAAGCTTGTTTTCAATTTCATCTGTATTACTGAAAAGCTTCCCACTAAAATCTAGGTTAAGCAAAGAAGGAAAAAATCTCACATGTTTTGGTGTATTAAGAGGGGCTCATCTTTGTCCAATATTGGTCAGATCAGTTGAGTTCTGCAGAAGCAAGTCTTAACTACCTGAAATGCAAAATTAATAGTTTTCACTGGTTTTATAAAGGGATTTCTATATGATTTCAACAAATATTTGTTTATTTAGATCTAATAAATTAATTAAAGATATTTGAATATCATTTAATGATGCAAAACATATTTGTATTTCTAAACCAAAGACAATTCTATTGAATGTTGTTTATATTTTTCTCATTCAGGGTGTGTATTAACCCTATATGTTTCTGAAAAGCTTAAAACACACACACACACCCTTTCAACTTTCTTTTCTGACTCATACCACAGGAAACCATGAAAAAGTGACTTTGTGGATGATGATTTCCTCAGTTTTTTATGCCGGTCACTTAAATCACTTACTCATGTTCACTGCTGCTAATGACGTAGAAATAGTGGCCAAAAAACTAGTGCTCAGGTCAAAGCTATAAGAAAGGGGCCACCATATATTATACCAGTTTAAAATATACACACTTGACCAGTCTTCAAGTTGGTATTCATTTAGGGCTCAGAAACCTCCTGAGCTCAATGTATCTGATACATAATTGACATTTCTCAGAGGAATTTTCATGCTGAGCTGAATTTTGTTCAGCTGCTTCTTGAACCCCTGTACAACTGTTTCATCTGTGACATCCTTCTGTGGCATTGCATGTTTTCCACATTACATAGCATGGGCTGACACTGCCACTAACACCTCATGTGGTAGTCCCCATGCCAGTTCAGAATTCTCATACTCTTCCCCACTGGCCTGAGCTAAGAAATACTGATGTCAGGAGCATTTTCAAGGAAAGTGACCATGCTTCCTAGTCAGTCATGGAGACTGTGCTATAATCTTTCATCTCAGTCTTTTCATCTCAGCAGTCACATGTCTCTGAGGAAGAAGGAAAGCAGACAGCATGTTATGCATATCCTTAGCTGGCTACAAATAGACAAATGAAATACCATATTAGAAAAAGTTGAAAGTTGCTTAGACAACAAGCCACCATAATTCTATTATGTTACAAATGTATCTAAAATATGTGGTGTAGATAAGACCTGCAGGCAGAAAGCAAGAAAACCATCAAGATATTATTTAAATTTTAAAATTTCTAATAAAAGTAGAAACAGAAGTATGGAATATTACTTTCCACTGTTTCATAATTAATATTTTCTATGCATCTCTTAACACTTGAAGCACTATTATTATAGCACTGATTATTCTAGCTCAGAATTGATACAGCAAACTTGAGGCTTCTTAGACAGATATGAAAAGCAAGTTGCTGTCCACAGGAGTCTGTGTAAAGGGGAAGTTCAGAACGGATGTTGGAGTGGAGTTGTCATCACAACTATGACAGGCAGCAGAATCACATCTTGGCCCTCTCCTGCCTCCTAGAGTCCTTCTTCTAGTTGATTTCCCTCCACTATGATCCAGAGATGCACCCTCTTATGACCAATGTAATCCTCTTTCTACCCAGTTTCCATATAAGACATCACCTGATTTTCCTTTCTTTTTCAAGAGCTTGTGTTCACTTCCTTGAAAGAAGCTGGGTCTATGTTTGTCATCAGGAGGGAAGGGAAACAGAAGAAATTCAGCAGAAAATAACAGAGGAGAAAACATTCTTCTGCCACTAATACAGGACATGGATGGAGGTGGTTTCTCTGACTGTTGCAAAGAGCTGACCTCTAAGTAATGACTGCCTGATATGCATTAGGAGAATACACCAGACTTAGATGGACCAGTTCCATCTCCTCAGCTGCTGACAGGTGTGCCATGCCACCCACTGTTAGCTCAAGACAGATGACTGCTCAGCCTACGAGTTGAACCAGCAGCAAGCAAAACATTTTAAGTATAAAAAATGCCTCTCTATACTTTTTCATCTCGTATGTGCCACTACTAGTAGGAATCAATAAAAATAATAAGAAAGACACATGGATATATTGTTATGTTGTAGAATGTATTTCTATGCAAGATATGTAAGTCCCTGATTACAGCAATGAACAAACAACAGTGCAAGCTGAACAATGTTTTATCAGTGCCAATTTTAGACCAAGGGTAAAATATCAGTTTCTCTGTGCTTGTGATTGTTGGTTCAAGTTTTGCTCAGTTCAATCACAGTGACTAGTACTTTATTCAGGGTCAATATCTAATTTCCCTAGAAATGTTATGTCTTTCAGTGTGATCTAGTTGATGGAGCAACATAAGGAAGGAAATACTACCTGATACAAGTAAAGCTTCAGGAATCAACTTCTGATTAGAGTGATTAATTTATAACATTTTCCTGAAGAAATAAGGTACAGAAATGCTTCAGATTAAAAAAAAAAAAAAAAATTAAAAAATTAAAAAGATGTAGGATTAGAGAGATGTTACTATACTATAAATTCTACCCCTTTTTTAGTGTGTTGGTCTTTTTATACTATGCCATAAAGAATGTCTGAGGAATTACAGTGTATTTATAACAAAGGGTACCACTCCATAAACATCTATGTGTATGATATTAAGGCATCTTCAAGGAAAAGTGGCCCTGAAAGAATGTAAGTATAGAAATTAATTCAAGAAAACAAACAAACAAACAACAACAACAAATCAAAAACCAAACAACTGTAAACTCTTTAATGTACTATGTGCAGGAATTGTCCCTTCAACCTTCCCTATATTCATTACTTGTGCACAATGTAGTTTGGATGGTTTTCTTCCTCCACTTGTTTAGGTTTTAATTCAAGTGTGAAACTAATGGATGAACTAGAAAGGCTCTGTTATGGAAAGAGAAATAGATGTAACACCTTTCCATTTACCAAGAACAGCCAGCTTGTTATAGAGGAGTAAATTGACTATTACGCTATTCTGGCAAACATAAAGAGACATTTAAAAGGTATAATGCCAGCTGCCCACAGAAATTCAACACGATGCAGCATTTTTTCATCTGGTGTCATACATCTATTTTCAGTATCTCATCTAGCACATTCCCCTGCTGAAATAAAGACACAAAGAGACATAAATCGAGCATTAGTGGCAGGCAGAGTTCATCCTTTTGCTTTTGGATAAGATACTGACAATGAACCGTAATAGACCAAACCATTTCAGTCTCAGCTGAAAATGCCAATAACATAATCTGTTGCTAGACACTTTGAGAAGTCAGGTTGATGCATTAAAGAAAGAAGTCTGTTCCATGCAGAGGAAAAGGCTGTTTTGTATAAGGATTTTTTATGTTATTGCTACTTTGACTTTAATATCTGTTCTTAAGTAAAATAAAGATAACTTTATGAAGTAAAATGAAAATAAGCTACAGTCTAAACAAATTTCCATCACTTTCTAGTTCCTCTGTTATTTATGTCCTGGTGAGGAAAGAGTGATGATTAGTAGAATAATTTATATGGTGAAAAAACACAAAGATCTTTAAGAAAGCTTCTGTAAGAAAGCTTCCCAACAATCAGAGTCAATACAACGTTTCAGTAGGATTCCTTTTCAAGACCTTTTTTACTAATTCAGGCCTAGGAAAATTGCCTAAAAAGAGTAAATGTGTAAGAAGAGGATTGGGTTTTTTATGTTGTTTTTTTTGTTTTGGTTTGGTTTGGTTTGGGTTTTTTTTGGGGGGGAATAAAAAGGCATAAAAAATAAAAAGCAAAACAGAGATACAATAAATACTTCAATGTTAGTTCATTTTCATTGCTATACTTCTGCCACCAAAAGAAAAACATATAGGCAAAGATTTGATGATAAGCAAGCATGATTATTTTCAACTTTTTAACAGGAATAATAAAGCCTATTAAATATATCATATGCTAGGCTAAAATGTATTTAATTTTCATTTATTTGAAAAAAAACCCCTTTTTTCTTCCTCTGTAAAAATGATCCTAGGATTGTACTTTTATAATTTAGTCCTTCATGTTCTGCAGGAGCAGAGATACATATCAACAATATATGACAAAACAAAAATAAAAAATATTATAAATGTATAGAAAAGAAAATATATCACCATTGTTCTGCAACTATTACCTTTTACAGTAGAAACTCAGAACAATTTTCATGGTGGGATCTCAGCAAATCTACAGGTTGTGTGAGTATTTGCTCCTTT
Source organism: Megaceryle maxima (assembly GCA_024605025.1). Lineage (NCBI taxonomy): Eukaryota > Metazoa > Chordata > Aves > Coraciiformes > Cerylidae > Megaceryle > Megaceryle maxima. The sequence goes on along the minus strand of JANHGN010000610.1, from coordinate 78,710 downwards.
AGAACATCAGTCACTCTAATACTCTAGTACTTTAATATTTTTCAAAGAAACAATGGATTAGAACACAAATTAAATTGTATTTGGAACACAATACAGGTAAGAGGTCACATTACATCAGAGCAAGTATTTAATAGAATTTCTGCTACTTTTCTGAGTGCAGTTTATTAAGCTATGTGACAACTACCACAGCTGGCCAGAACAGCTATGTGTCCTCTCTTCCAGCAACTAAAGGAGTAAGGAAGGATAAGCCTTTCCAGTGTATCTACAAATACTATCACCACACAATCTGAGCATCTCAGAAGTATTAATATATTTCACGAGCAACCTGATGTAGTTGAAGATGTCACTGATCAATGCAAGGGGTTTGGACTACATGACCTTTAAAGGTCCCTTCCAACTCAAACTATGATTCTATGAATCAATATAGCTCCCTGTTTAAAAGTAAAGACTAGTAAGAATAATTAAAAAAAAAAAAAAAAGAAAAAGACAAGCCTATAGAGAAATTTCATAAAGATAAAATGATATGGCACTCAAAGGTGATACTGGGACTTGAGCAAACTAAGATGGAATGCTTAAAATTTGTAGTTATACAAGACAATAGAATTTAGATAGCTGTATTGTTCAGGTGGCTTCAAAAGCTTTAGAATTCTTCCTAACCTTGAGAATGCTCAGAGAAAGTGAGGTAGAAGAGGGAGCTGAATTGCTATTTACAAGGCTAAAGGATTTGCTAGTGTAGCACAGCACAAATAATCTGCTAAAGCAAGCAGCTCTTTTTTGGTTCTTTTTCTTTTTCTTTTTCTTTTTTTCTTTCCCAGATAATCTAACTGCTGCAACTGTTTTCATTGTTTTGGTAGCCCATTTTGATTTCTAAGCAATGACAATGTCTTAGCATGGAAAAGAATGGGTTCAAGGTCATCCCAAGATATCAGAACCTGGCAAAATAAAATAGCTTTGTGTGGTAATAGGTGAATAGTAGTAATTGAAACACTTCATGTTCAGGATCCGTTTTCATCTTCTTGAAAGAAACAAACAAAAGCAACCAAAATACCGCAGGAGAATTTTTAAAGTGTAAAATCCAATGACATCTTTTTCTGCAAGACTTCTTTTTACATAAAAAGCATAGATATTTCTGTATTTAATTTTTTATGATGTACTCTCAGATTAAATTACTGTTGCTATTTAACTCATTGGAAGTGCTGACTCTTTCAGTTTGAGTACTAGCTGCATTTTTCCAATATTCCAAGATTAAAATGAAAAAATGGACTTAATGAATCATCTTAACATCTTTTATTGATGTTTGTTAGCTTGCAGCATAGCGCCATATATTCTTTTAAATTTTTTGTTTTTTTCAATATATGAGCAAGATATTTATTTTATGGGTGTTAAAATAAAGTTTACCCAACTTACTTGTTATTCGAGACCAATGTATTAACCATCAGAACCATTTTGTTCCTTCAGTGTTCTCCAAACTTACCTAGTATTGATTCAGTTTTATTTCCATATCCAGTGAAAAAATGGGTGAATACTTTCTGAATGTATTATACTTGCTTGACACGTAGGACTGTCACAGAAGGTCCATCTGGCCTGTGAAAATAGGTGTAAATGCCACTGCAAAAATTTGTCCATGATAACCTTCTTTTCTTTCACTCCTGAATGATTATAGACCTATGACTCATGTGATCTAAAATTCAAAAACTGAAGCGACACCAAGTAATAAATGAGAAAGCAAAAATTATTTCTAAAAATATATTTTTTTAATCTCAACAAAAACAATTTTATTTAGCAAGATTAAAGCAAAAGTGTTTTCTTTTAAGGAGAAAGAAAGAGGGATGAAGAGAAAAGAGAGAAACTAGGCATAATCTTCATCGTATCACCTGTTAGGTAATATTTATCTTCAGTTTATGGTATGAAATTTAGTTTTAAATGTCCTTCAGAGGAAATGAGATTAACACTAATTTCTATAACCTCATTAGGCACATAATGAGATTACTTCTATTTCCACAAGCTAAGGAATTATGTTTGTCTTTTTCATATGTTCTGGAGTTCCTGTTCTCAAACAGGTAGGAAGTAAAATGTAGCTATTTTCCAACTATGTAAATTTAACTTTTTTACTATGGGGGAAGAGTAGCTTCTTTAAATACCCTGATGTAACAAGTTGTCAAATGAATATAGCCTTACCCTGAAGAAGGTGAGATACTAGCAAACAGACAGTGAAAATAAAACCATGCATTTGTATTTAAACATAAATTGATTATGCAGACGTTCTCAGAAATAAAGACTAGACTATAAAGCAGGTGTCAAAACTGGATAAAGGCAAGTATGACCAGAAAATCAAAAGCAACACATAGCTCAGCTACTGTGAAATAAAAAAACACCACCCACTTATTACAGCACAGTATGGGTCTATGAGGGCAGGAATTTGAATTCCTATTTGTGTACTTTTATTATAGGGTATTACCTTTATGGAAATTAACCATATACAAATTTTATTTTAAAAAAACCCATTTGTTTGTTTTGTAAGTCTAGGTTTAGAATGGACTTAGCTGGAAGGAGAAATGAGTTTTGTGAACTCAGAAAAAAAGCTTAAAACTGATTTTTGTCTGTGTCTAGAAACTGAGATAAATAATGTGGATATAAACCAGCACTCTCTTTGCTTTGTATCAGCTGAAGATACACCACAACTCATTGCCTCTAAAACCTCTCATATAAGTCTATTGCATTAATGATAATGTATTTTTTAAAGCACTTAACATCTTCCACTTCTCACTTTTTTCCCCATGTATTTGATACAAAGTGCCTGAAAAACCTCCACAAATTATATTCAGCAAATGCAGCCACTGACCAGAATATAGCATTCTAATTATTAATTAGGTTTTTATTTGCTCTCTAACCCTTTGCAAAGTAACTAGTAATCGTTCTAATCCTCCTCCAGTAGCCATGTCCTACCAATCCATCTTCTATGAAGTATGACAGTGTCGGATTTTATTTAAGCATTCAAACCAAAATGAACTTACAAATCATCCAGAAGAGATTTTTCTAACCTGAAATGTCTGCCCAGTATCTCTGTCTTTTATTGCTTTGACTGACCACTTACATAGCTACACTGGTGCCAAAGTAGGCTCAAGAGATTAATGACTCATATGTTGCTCAAACTTAACTGAATTAACAACAGCTAATATACTTGCTATACAGTGAACAAAAAATGCAGGAATCCAGCTCAGTAATAGGTGAGCTCCCTTAAAATAGTCAACATCTAGGAAGACACTCTGTCCTGATATAAAACATTATGAATCATGACAGTATGGTAGAGAGAAATCCTCACTATGCATTGAGGGAAGTGAAATGTATTGTATA
>JANHGN010000610.1:61504-75256 GCA_024605025.1 Megaceryle maxima | reverse complement strand
TAAAACATTATGAATCATGACAGTATGGTAGAGAGAAATCCTCACTATGCATTGAGGGAAGTGAAATGTATTGTATAAAGCAAAACGATAGCATTCTAGAGATGGCAGAAGATGCACTACACAGGTTTTGATTTTTGGGAGGCTTTTCAGCATAAGCATTTTCTTTCTCTGTATTCCTGGGTCAAAGTTTGTGAGATAGGCAGACTGAAGTCAATCAGCTGCATGTCTTTCACCAGTCTTCTACATGGATTTCAAATAATAACACATCAAAGGACTGACAAATCTATACATGCCAATTGTATTCTGTTATCAGCTGTTTTTTCTTTGCAGTGATGTCCTCTTATCACAGTTTCCTCAAGTAAGTGGGATGGGAATTGTGTGCAATTAACACATTTTATGCAAAACATCAGCATTACTGCCCAGCATTTTTAATGTGATCATAGAATGTTTTGAATTGGAAGGGACCTCAAAGATCATAGTTCCAACGCCACTGCCAAGGGCACGGACAACTTCCACTAGACCAGGTTGCTCAAAGACTCATCCAGACTGGTCTCAAACACTTCCAAGGCTGAAGCATCCAGAACTTCTCTGGGCAACCTGTTCCAGTGTCATTGGAGCCTTCTTTTCTCCAGGCTGAACAGACCCAACTCCCTCAGCCTGTCCTTGGGTGCTCCAGCCCTCTGATCATCTTTGTGACCTCCTCTGGACCCTCTCCATCAGATCCATGTCATTCTTGTACTGGGGACTCTAGAGCTGGACACAGTACTCCAGGTGGGGTCTCACAAGAGAATCTTGATCTTAAGAGTGAGTAGTTGAATCAGACAACTCTGATATAACACTGAGCTAGAATATTTGTCTTACTGTTAGAGCACATTAGAGTAATTAAGCTGTTGTACTACCAGAATTGGGAATTAATTTTTTGATAAAACTTGTAGAAATTACAAGTTGCCTGAAATCCTAAAGCATTGCAGAAAATGTTTTGTTTTACACTAACTGGTGCCAAAATAAGCAGGGTTAACCTCATAGTTCCTTGCCACTGCATCTGTTCATCTCCCTATTCAGTACCTTTTCTATGAAGTAATACCAAGATACTGATAGTCCTAGAAAGTTCAATGCTCCAAGATTTTTCAATAAAGTGCCAAAAAATGATAAATTTAGAAAATTAATCACCCTGAAGACTCAGGACTGAAGTGGGCTCTGAGCAAATCTCATTTCTGTAGGGTCAAAACCTAGCAGTGCCAGGATTTTCAGTATCCCTCCACTACGAAGAGAAATGTTACTCTGGAGAGATGCATGATCTGCCAGTGAGCCAGGGGTAGCCTCTAACTCATTTCAGAAAGTAAAAATAAATATTTGCCTGATTCCTAGACCAGACTTGATAAGGGAGTTTATGAACTAAAGCCTCTCTTCCTGGTAAAAAACCTTCTTATGACGCAGAGAATCATAATTTTGGATGCAACCACTTATATTTGTACCAAGCCCTCTTTGTGTGGATGACAGCCATTCAGAAGCAATCTAGAAAATGGCAGTCCCAAGATTCTCCTCAGACTCATAGTAGATAGTTACACAGACTTCCTAAAGAAGAGCCTACAGTAAAGGTACAAGTTCCTTAAGAGTCAGAAACTCTTTTTATTTTCTTAAATTCAATAAAGAAAGATGTTGAAAGTTTTTCTTCAAGCAAACTGAAAGAAGGCACCACTCTCAGGGCTTCAGCAGCTCAATAGCATAATCTTTGACCTTCTATTTCATAAAGAACTTCAGTGAAGATTTTTTAGGAATAAATGAATCACAAATACTCTCTGATTATATTTGCCAGAAAACTGTTCCCGTGTTTTAGCATAGATGGTAATTTGCTTCTTGAGGAAAAAGCAAAACATATTGCGAGATATCCACAAACTTGAAATGGTATCTTTGGGGAATAACACATCTTCTGAGTACAGTGGTATATTTCTTAGTCATGATTAATTTGTGTGAAATTCTTTAATCAGTGTTCAGCTCTACTTTAGGTGGTCAAATATCTAGTTGGGGGTTTTTTTGTTTTTTTTTCTTGGTTGGGTCTTTTTATTCCCTATGGATTATTTTGTCATAATCACTAGCACTGAAATCCACTTTAAAAGGAAAAAAACAACCACAACAAAACAAAAATTATTGCTATTGGAAACACACATATTTTTTTACACAATCATTGTGCATTTTATTCTGAGTTTTATACATCTCCAGGTGGCAAAAGAACACGAACAATAGGAGGAAGAAATTATTTTTTTGAATACAAGGCTTCTGGACAGCTCCAGGACATAGACAGTTCATGAAACATAAAAATAAGGAACCAGCCTTAGGTGAGTTACTAGATGTTGCCCTTTTCCATAGCGACTTTAAAGAAAATAATTGAGAATCAGAGTAGATGGGATACACAGTGATTGGACAGATAAGGGCACCCCCCAGAAATAGAAGACATGGTAGCAGATGCCTGGAACTGTACACAAGATATAACAAAATAGGGGACTATTTTACTCATAAATGTAGGAACATATTCAGCAGGATTAAAAATATTGGTTTGTAATAATAATTGCTAAAGTAATAGCTGCTTGTTTTGAACTCAGACACATAAATCTAGCATAATGTGTGAGTACTATCTATTTTCACCTAATGGTCAAGTAAATATATCATTGCCATTACGAGGAAATCGCTTTGGGTCTTACACTAACTATGCCTCATGCTAACTGTGCATGGCTCCAGTCCTGGCCTGTTAAGCTTGTTATGAGCTTTTAGTGTGAAACAGAGTTTGTTATAACATCTCTTATTACAGTGTACAGTTTAATTGTGGGACAACAGCAAACACCTTAAAAATAACATGCACACAGTCAAAATGAAGCCTGGAACTAGAACCAGGTCTGTTACTGGGTTGCATTGAAGAAATGCAAACTTGAGAACTGCAAAACAGTGGATTTTTAAGTATACCAAAAATAATAGAATCAGCTAAGAGAAAACTGAAATGTCCAGCTAACTCAAGATGATCAGACAGCCACCCTGGGAAATTCACACACACCAGCACTGGGCAGTATAGAGTCTGGGGGGCAGAAGCCAAGTGTTAAGAACCATCTGAAAACTGAAGGAGACAATCTCAAATTGGGAAGGGAAGGAGAGGAAGGGTGATGTTCACTTCAGTTTTAGCTTCATCAATGAGTCTTTGAGCCTGACCACTTTGATCTCAGCAACTAAAGCTGTCAAGAATGAAAGCAGCCTTCAGTGAAAAAATCAAGGCCAGCTGGCTCTGATATCTTCTCTGATGGTCTTCACTCCTCGTTACCTGTTCATAGACCACTATATTTATATCTTAATTGCAGAAGTAAAATTGGAGAAGGAAATTTAGTTCTGTTGTCTGAAGTCATTGTTTTCCAGTCTTCATCCCCTACTGCTTTGAGGACAGCTTTTAGTTGTCCATCCTTCTTTGTATCTCAGGATTCAAACTCTTGGCTCTGCAGCCTCTCTGTGAAGACCTTGTAGATATCCTGTTTAACCTCCCTGATATTATGCAGTCTTATCACCTCCTCTCATGCTCCTTCACATGATGATTGAGCACCTCAGCAACAGCACACCTGCCCCAGGTGAGATCATTTCCGTCCCCAGCACAAGGGAGACATGCCAGGGACTCCTTGCAGTCCAAAACCTGGAGTCTCTCTGGAGCTCTGTCTTCACTGAGACCCCAGATAATGTTGTCCTCAGTTGTTCCAGCCAGCTGCAAAACCATATGCATAGACAGACAACATTGTTGTGCAGCCTCTAGCAGTGTCTCACACAGTCTTGAGCATAGTTTCTGTGCCTCTCTCAACAACTGGTTTTTACACTATGGGAGCTTCTGCTACCGGTTAGATGTGAAATCCTCAGGCTACAGCTGACTAAGTGCTTGACATACTGATCAGCTGTCAGCTGAAGAGGTGTCAGCCGAAGACAGTCCAAACCTTTGTGCACTAATCTAGAGAATGGCTGCTGTTAGGGCTGACAAAAGCAAAATTCTCCAGAAGCTGCCCTCAACCAAGGCAAGTCACCAGAAGATGATTGCTAAGAAAATGTTTCTTGAAGAAAAAGTCTGAAAGCTGCTGTGATAACTGCTGTGTCTCTGACAGCTGCCTCTCACCTCTGCTTGCTACAAGATCCAAATGATTTTTCCTACCTCTGCCACAGTAAGTAGTTACAAGCATGTGGTTTTTTTATTTATTTTCTGTATTAAATTATTAATCTTTATTACCATTTTATCCCATGTCAAATATACAGGCCATTCCTGAATCTCTTTTTAATACAAAAAGTTTTATATTTGCACAAATTAAGGAGTTGAAATACTTAATGTTAATTTATATCAATGAAAAGGCCAGGACTTAATGACTGAATTATTTTAATGAGCTTTGGATCTGAGCATTCACTCAATGAAAATGTTACACAATAAGATGCTTTTATGAACTTAGAGCCTCTTGCTATGAGCATCAAAATTCCTCTTCTACAAATTCCTGAGATTAAATCTCTCATCTTAATTTTTGTATTAGAAAGAAGGAGTTGAGTAAACAACTTAAAATTCAAATACTGTAATCTAAGAAAAATATTTTGGCTGTAGTAGAAGCCTTTTGCAAACTCTGACTTTCTCTCTGTTATATAAATAAGACAATTACTGATAGATAATCAGAATAAGGAGTTATTTAAATTTCCAAAAGATGATTCTCTAATGTAGGAGAGAAATAGAAAGTGGGTAGTGAAAATGCAAAATTGAAAACTTTGAGTAAACATTTATAAAGACAAATTTATCTGAGAAATGTTTTGTGAAAATAGTGAAATTTTCCAGACACTTACCTCAAAGTATGGTACGCCATTGTAAGGACAAAAAAAAAATATGGAACTATAAATAAAAACAATTAATTCATGCTGGAGTATTTTCTAGATTTATTTTTTGTTAAGATAGAATAAATAAATTAAAACACATGCATATGAAAATCTTCATATTTTATTATAAAGGAAGCAAGATGAGGCTGACAATCTTATTATGGAATCATAGACTGGTAGGGGTTGGAAGGGACCTCTGGAGATCATTGAGTCCAACACCCAATCTTATCAGTTTCTCCAATAAATTAAAATAAGGCTCGATACCATATAAAGATGGAAAAGAAAGACTTAAAGCATTAAAACATTATGACTTACGATATTAAGAAGCCAAAGAATGGACTGTGATTGATGGAGTCCTTAATTAAGACATATAGTATTCCATGTTAACAAAAGCTTCAGTTTCCTAAATAACAATCTTACATCCCCAGTGGAAGAGAACATTTTAAGAACCTGCAAATAACATTACACTTCATCTAAATTAGGCAGCAGCATTTATTTTTTTTTCTTTCCCTCATACCCACAGTGATACAGCACAACTTCTGCTTTAAACTTTCAGGACCCACATGAATTTAGTTCCAGCTTAACTTCAAGTCTATGATCTGGTTTTAATTCTGAGTTGATAGACTGAAGACAATGGCAGGTTGACATTTGTCCAAAGAGGAATAAAATCGTGGCATTTAAGATCTATCTACTGTAATCTGATTCCTGAACAGGAGTTAGAATTTGAGCAGATTCTACAGATTTCTAGAAGATAATTGGTCTAGACATACTCAACTGAAAACTATCTAGGAAGTGTAAGAATATACAGGACTCTGTTCACCTTGGACAAGCTATTTGTTTATTTTGAGGGGTAAAAAATAACACTCATTGCATCTCAGTATGGTACTTTAGTATGAAGAGTAAAGTAAAGCCATTCTGTTTTGAGACAACTATGCAGAGAAAGATTCTTGACAAAGAATCATATAAATCTAAAAGACAGGGATCCTGAAAGTAAATCGAAACTATAAAAACTCTAAATCAATGGGCAACTACTGCTGTTCTAGAGGCTGTATTAGAAGGATGTCAGGATCATGTAAGTATTTGTACAGAATCATAAAATGTCTGAAGTTGGAAGTCATCATGACAACACCCCCTGCTCACAGAAGGCCATCTACAGTCAGTTGCTCAGGACCACGTCCAGATGGCTTTTGAATATCTCCAAGGATGGAGACCCCACAGCCTCCATGAGGCAACTTGTTCCAGGGCTTGGTCACCCTCACAGTGAAAAAATGTTTCCTAATACTCAGATGGAGCTTCCTGTGTTTCAGTTTGTGTCCATTGTCTCTGGTCTTGTCACCGGACACATTTTAACAGAAAGCATTTGGTTTGGGCTCAGAATTAGGAAGTTAATTGTAAAAACAAGTAGAACTTCTCATAAAAAATGTTTGATGAGGTTTTATTCTCAAAAATATTAAACACGACTTAAATCTCATTCCATAGAACCATATTTCACGTGTGTGTGATAGTTAAAAATAAAAGAAAAAGGAACATTAAGAGTTTATTCAACTGTTTCAATTTATTAATTAAGTGTCATAGTTGATTGCAGAAGGCTCAGGATGTTCTGTGTTCTTTATATTGAAACTTGTAATGAAACAATAATTTTAATTATCTTTTTCTGCATTGTTACACTGATTTCTGTCCAAGTTAATGGACATAAAGCCTATTAAAATATAGATAAATATATTAATTTATATAAATATATATGTGTTTGTATAATTTATTACATTTTCTTCCTTAATTACAATTGCAGAAAGATGCACTGGCAGATAACTGAAAGTCTCCGTGTGCCTGGAACATAGCCCACACTTCTTCCACCCCTCTCCCCATGAACCTGGAATTACTCAGACACTTCCTATCTAAATCATTTAACACTGTGGCAAGAAAGAAAACTTTGTTTCTCATGATAGCTAGAGTTCTACAACTTCTTGATTCCACCTGCTATAGCTAATTAATAAAATTAAATAATAATTTTTTTTAAAAGTGTGTTTGGGGGGGAAGAGGTAATTTTGTGAATTCTTTGCCTTCTGTTTCTAGCCATGGAAATCATGAAGGCACTCTGTTCTGCTCACCCTCTTCCCATGACCTATCATCTTTTCTCTAAGTGTAATTGTCAGAAATCTAATATCCAAGCAGATGGAGCTCCTGCAATGTTTGAAATTCACCCTAGAGTTATGATAAGTGACAGCTTCACCTGAGTGAAAATAAAACAGCTTCACATCATCTGATTCTGGCTAATGTGACAGTCATTCCTTTAAAGTGAATTAAAGTGGAGCTTCTTACATCACAGGAATCAAAATTAGGACCTAGAGAAAAGAGTAATGGTAATTTGTTTTTATACATTACACATGCGGAAAGAAAAGGAAATTTCATTTCCCTTCTACACAGAACAGAATCTACCCTGGACTGAAACCAGAATTCAAAGCAGTGCCAAGAGCTGGAAACCTGGTCCAATGAAGGGGTTCAGTACATATCTAGCCAAATATACATTAAAAATGCAATCTCAGATGTAGTTGTAGACAAAAGAAAATGTGACAGATAACTTTTAAAATACTCAGTTTTGACTTCCTCGGATGATGAAGGTGATTGTATGTACAGAAGAGAAAAAGTGGAAGAGGATTTTTTAATTGTAGTAGTACTTTATCTTGGAAATAGCTGATTGGTGTGCACTTAGGGAAAGATGGCAGCAAAATTAAGAGGATGACCTCCATCTCAAGTCTTTTCATTACTGAAACAATGAAAATTAAACTTGAAAATTTAATCAAACTTGAACAATCTACCTAACAAAACTTGTATTGAAATCAAATAGGATGAAAGCTGAGGAAATATTTTGGTCTACAAAAATTATAGATAAGCAATTTGGAAAACAGATTTTACTCAGTGTGAAACATTGCTACTTAAGCTTTCTGAAAACTAAAATCTGATTTTTTTCCAAATTCAGCGGCTGCTCTGAATTGATTCAGTACCATCAAAAATCTCATTACACAAAATGACAAATAGGGGTTTTAAAAATATTTGAGCTTTTTCATGTCTTTTTTTTTTTTTTTTTTGCTTATTATGTTACTGAAAGAAATAAAGATACATTTTTAGAATTTTCCCACATTGTATATATTAAAGTAAATCTAGTTACTAAAAATGTTTTGGTTTTAATGAAATTCCACTTTCTAAGGAAAAGATCTTCTGGTAAAAAAAGTATTTTTCAGCCATGTTTTGGCTGTCAGAATATACGTTCCCACTGCTGACAAAACACTCAAAATATATCCTATTAATTCCTCCATATTCATTTAGGTCAGTAAATACCGTGTTTCATTGTCAGATTGTCCCAGTCAACAAAATAGATGGGTGCTCTCCTCCATCTACATAAGAATTTAAAAAAAAAAATTAAAATAGATGTAACCTCATTTTTTCTGGGGTGATAAGCAACTGCAATAAATAAATGGAAGTTAAATCTGGACCCTTTTCAGTGCTTCATATTCCTTCAAATATACTTCCTGCAGTGTAGTTCTTAATCAAAAGTCATACTATTGATGACTTTAAAGCAGAAATAAGTAAACTCACTAAACTACAGGAACCCCCAATTGAGCCTGTGAAGCTGACCATGTTGAAACTCAGAAACACAGCATGTGTGGCATGAAATGAAGCATATTGTATTTTACAACTCTTGTAATTCATAATAAATTTGCTAAAATGTATTAACAGGATGGGGCAACGGACATTCTAAGAGTCAGCAGAATTCAAACTATTCACGATACCAAGTAGATCTAAATGCCTAACTTCTACTTGTTCCTTTTCAAGATTCCTCTCCCTACCTTACACCTGAAAAACTATATTATTCATTAGTAGATCTTTCATGTTCCATTATTACTATATAATTTCTTAGACTACTATAAATTGACAATATTACATTGAAATTGTTCATGGTGAAATAAATAAATAAATAAAATAAAGGATACAAAACTTTGGTACCAAGACTTCAGTACTTCTGATACAGAAGGAAAATGCACTGTTGATCTGCACAGCTATAGCTTTTAATATTAATTTCATCATAATGCTCTTCTCAGATGCTGAGAAAAACTAGCTGCAAACTTTTCTGTAAAAATAATCTAAAAGAAATTTACTTGTTATTTAGTTAGTCACTTATTTGATGATGATGATGATGATTTGATTTGCAATCTTTCCTCTTTAGAGAGAGATATATAAAAAAAATGTAGACTTAATGACTTAAGTTTGCCCTGTGGAAAATCTGTTCCTCTTTCTCAACTTGTAATTTAGCTAATGTCTTTGTAAGATGTTCTTTTCAATGCATCAACTATTACACATTTTCCTTTTACTTATATAGTCATTATTAAAATCTTGTATTCTGTGAGATCTTATGATAAGTGTCATCATCTCTATCTGCTATACATCCAAACACCTTTAAAAATGAACAAATTTCTTTCTCCTCATCTCATTGAAAATCTCCCAAGACATACTCACATTCAATTATTCTTTGTCCTGATTTTCTTGGGAGGACTCTTTCTAATTGTCAAATACCCTGTAATGGAGCATGGTACAGAGAACCTTTCAAAAGCTCCAAATAGATTGTTTATGGAAGTTAATAAATTTGCTAAGTTCATATAGAGCAGTACAAAGACAATAATTTAGGTTTTGCCTGACCTAGAGGCCATACTTTTCAGGAGAGCAAAGGAGTTGATGTACATCACTTCACTGGTCTAAATATGATTTTCAGTTTTTCATTTTGAGGAGGTACAGTGCTGATTTCCATAGTGTAATGGTACGTCTCCTATACAATGAAAAGGGAAACATCCTATGTTGTTTTGATATCCATTTTCACCGAGGAGCAATGCTGTTTTACTGTAGTAAGATGGATGCACCCATTTTTACATCATGCAGTCCCATTCACATGTTTTAATGCTCATGTTTTGGAAGTAATGGTTTACATTGAAGAGTAAAGGAATATATTGCCAACCAATGCATATTATTCAGGTTTGCTATTAATAAGCTAAACCAAACCAACAGCAGTTCCTTACGTATAATGTAGCTCTAAATATGAAACACAAAATAGAAAGGACATACTGGAAGATCTCTCATAGAATTTCTATCAGAAACAATGATATGAATGCATTCATATGGATCTTTTTCAATCCTGTTAAAGCATATGTATGTGGCTCTAACTGATGTAGCAGGATTTTCCGTATATACAGATTTATCTGTAAAACTAGAACTTACACATGGACTCTGATAAAGATTTATCATTTTAAGCAGCTTAAAATACTCCCTCCTAAATCTTTTAAAATAATTTTCACATTTAGACATTTGCTTTTCTGTTAATAGAAACATAAAGGTGTGTGTAGGAACAGAATGAAAAGTGTGATTTGACAAGAAAGACCATAAAAGCTCCAAAGGACAGGGCAAATAGAAGATATGCACAGTATAACACCTTTTCTATGAATAAAAGCATTACCTTTTCTTTAAAACTGTAATAATTAACTATGTAAGTCTGCTTGTCACTCTATTATCCCATTGATATATGAAGGAGGTGCACATTAAAACCCTGTGCTATTGATAAAAGAACCCCTCTTAGCTTAAAAATCATGGAAGGTAAACCCAATCATGCTTCACAGCCTCATTCTGGAAAACATTAATTTTTTGTACCATTCAACAGAAAGTGCTGTGTAAACAAGAAATCAAACAAAGGTCATTGCACTGAAACACCTTCAAGTGTGAGACTTGGCAGAAAAGTCACATGCCTGTATACACATGGATGGCTGTGTAAAACACAACCAGATCATCCTATGTTACAAAAGGCTTGTCACCAGGTTTTTATGCCTCTTGTAATCTAATCCTACCACAGCAAGCCTGCATATGTTATAAAAATTGGGAAGTCTTAACAATATTTCTAAACTTGGTTCAATTCTGCCAAAGATAAAATAATAGAAGGAGAATTTTCTGGTGATGTTGAGGAGACAGCTCTGACTCTAGTCATTTTCTGCTCTAGGGTATCTGTGAAGACGCTATTGTTAAATTGGAAGGACTTCCGGTGAAACACTGAAAGAAAGAGAATGCACATAAGATATTTTTTCTGAATAAATGAGCAGAACAAGAGACAACAAGAAGGGTTTAAGTAAAGAAATAAAAAATCCCACAAAACCAAAAACCAACATACAGGAGAAAAAAAAAAGAAGATACAAAGACTCCAGCATGGAGGCCTTCAGAGGCTGCAGTGTGGATACTTGTTCTGGCTTGGTCTTCTTCATGGGCTTTAGGGAAATAATACCTGCTCCACCATGGACTTCTCCATGGGCTAAAGGGGAATCTCTGCTCTGGTGCCTGGAGTACCTCCTCCTCTTACCTATTCACCAACTGTGGTGTTTTTAGTGCTGTTTCTCACTACTTCCCCCCCCCACACACACACACTTCTCTGCCTATGTTATGTTTTTTCCCTTTCTTAAATACATTTTCCCAGAGGTCCCACCAGCGTCACTGATGGGCTCAGCTGGGGCCATTGTGGACCCAGCTGGACCCACGAGGAACCAACTGGAGCTGTCTGTGCCTGGCACAAGGCAGCCCCTGGTGTGTTCTCACAGAGGCTCCCACAGCCCTCCCTTGCCAACACCTTGACAGCCACACCCACTATACTAGTCACATCTTGAAGACCGAGGACAGAGATACCATGGTATGTCTGACAACATGTTCTAAAGCTTAATTGACATTTTAGTGACTTTCCTCCCCTTTATATCAAATTGGAACAATTCTTGTTTCAGTTTATGCCTGTTTTCTCCACGGACTGTTGGTGTTTTCTGCTAGGGCACACTCTTGAGTCATGTTTAGCCAATGCCAGTTAGAAGCCCTCAGGCCATTTCCAGCAGACCTGCTCTAGCCAGTCAGTCCTCAGCATGTCCTAGTGCATTTGTTCAGGTCCTTCTGAATGATGATTCTGTCCTGGTCCATGCTGACTGCATCTTACAAGGTTTTTTTGTAATCTGCAATCATAATGAGGTTACCCTCTGTCTCCTCCTTCATCTTATTGATAATGGTATGAAGCAGATGCTTGAAGAACTCATTTGTAATTGAACCTTTCCAGCCCACTGCTTTTGTCTCACACACACGGCCAGGCATTTCATTTCAAAAGGCAAACAGGTTGGTGTCCATCATTTACTCATATCCATGCTGGTTATTTCTAATCACCTTCTTCATATTCCCAGAAGTATCTTCAAGCCAGATGTAATCAAAAATTTTCTAACAGACTTAAGTGAGGCTTACTAGTCCATTTCTCACAGGAACATTCCTTTGCCCTTTTTGAAGATGGCACCATTTGCCTTTCCCCATCATGGCTGACCTTCTCTGTATGATCTGTATGAAATGACTAAGAGTGATGATAGTTGCAATGACAGCACCCATCTTTCTCACAGTGCTTCAATGCAACCCATATGACTTCTTGTATGGGCATCTGAAGAGAGCCCTTCTTGACCAGATCCTCTTCCACTACTGGTAGTTCCTCTCCTCCTCCTGTCTAGGCACAAAAGTGTGGGAGACCTTTTAAGTGAGTACCAAAGCAAAATAATTTATTGGCTCTGTCTTCTCTATGTCTTCCGGCACTAAATCACCCTCCCTATTCAGGAGCAAGCCCATATTTTTCTTGTTCATCCTTCTACTGCTTATGGAGACATAATAGCTCCTCTTCTTTGTAGAACCCTTTGTAAGAGTTCTTGGAACTCTTATAAATTTGAAATCTATTTGTGCTCTGGATTTTATAACATTATCCGTTCATATTAATTTGTTTCCATACCTCTCCTCAGGCATCTGTCCTCATGTCTACCCCTTGTATATTTACATTTTTGCATTAGAGCTCAGCTCATTCCCTAGTCAACCAAGCCAGCCTTGTGATACATCTGCTTGATTGGCTGAATGTTGGGATGCAGCAAAGATGCAGAGAAACCAAGGCATGTACAGTTATTGAAATGCATTTGGTAAACCTATTTCTATGTATAAAATGGCAGTAAAGGATATGTATAAAGAATATATCTTTAACCTCTTTCTTGCTGTGTAAAAACAATTTCCAAAATTTAGCTCCTCACAAACTAAATTTCAGTCCACAGTGGAATTTTTCTGTTTTAAGGAATGATTTTGAATCCTATTTGGTTTGCAATAGATATTTCCAAAGGTTGCTTTAGTCAACAGCTGAAAGGTTAGTAATCTATGAGGTGGCAATAACAACTTCAACAAAAAAAGGCAGAGAAGAGATTGAAGCCGGAAAACCCCTGCTTATTCCTTTAATATCACTAAAATTGCTCAAAACAAGGACACTTTGTTTTGGTTTTCAGTTAGAGAGCTTATATTTATTATCGCATTGCACTTCAACATTTTTCATTAAATTTGGAACATTGACTTCATTTGGAGACCTTTCAAGCCTTTCACTCAATTATCCATCAAGCTATACCACATTGAGTTGTCAGACAAAGCATGTAATGACTAAAGTTTTCAAAAAAACAGATGTTAATGTCTCCTGACAGGGAAATATTTTCTTATCACAAAATTATGAGATGCCTTTAGGGCTGTCAGTGAGACACAAACAACATTCATCAAACTTGCTTAGTTTTTCATCTGATACAGGAGCTACCCAGGTAGCTCTTCTTTCTGTTCAATATCCTTAAAATAGCTGTATGTTAAATCATGATTACCACTATAGAAATAATATAAAATGACAAAAAAAAAAAAAAAAAGTTTTAATAATTAAAATTGAGAATAAACTGTACTTTATTTGGGGGTTGTTTTTCTTTTCTTTTCTTTTCTTTTCTTTTCTTTTCTTTTCTTTTCTTTTCTTTTCTTTTCTTTTCTTTTCTTTTC
>JANHGN010000610.1:29784-61185 GCA_024605025.1 Megaceryle maxima | reverse complement strand
AGGAAAGGAAAGGAAAGGAAAGGAAAGGAAAGGAAAGGAAAGGAAAGGAAAGGAAAGGAAAGGAAAGGAAAAAAAAATATGAGTTCTGAATCAAGCAATGAGTAAATTATATTCTACCTGTACAACTGGAACTACTGCTTTCTAGGGAACAACTTAGTGAAATTTAATATTTTGTGATTCAGAGGAAATAAAACTAATTTTTTAATTTTTTTTTTTTTTAAGAATTGTACTGATTTATACTTGATTACAACAGAGTAAATTCTGTCTCAGTTTTGCCAGCTGAACAGCTTGAATTAATTCATCCTACAGAAACATTGAAGCTACCAGAAATGGATTTATAATTATTTTGTTTGTTTAATTATGTGTAAACCAGGAGGTATACATAAACTTGTTCAAGATGCAACCAGTTTTCTTTCAGGATGCTATTGGCCACAGGCTCAGTTGTTCCAATTCCTTTATCCTACAGTAAAAATTTCTAGGGGGCTGCATGCAGAGACTACTGCCCTGCAACTGGGATCCATCTTGGGTTTTTACTGATGTAAACACTGCTGAAGCTTCACTGCTCTTGCACTGGAACTAAAATTCCCTTCTATGTGTCTGTGTTTTCTCCAGTCACACCTCCAGGTGCTGTGCAGCACAACCTAAGCCTATGCCAAGGGGGAATGGCACAAATGTTTCACCCAATAAGACTGAGGAACCTGAAACAGCAAATTGTTGAACTTAAATATTGCATACTTCTCTTTCTGATGTAGCATAATTTCAGTGCTGAATGAAACAAATGCATTTCAACAAAACTCTGTCTCTAATCAAGATAGATTGTGGTAGTTACCATAATGAACAGAGGCAAGTAGAGAGTCATAGCATCCCATAGAAAAATTTGAGAAACCAAGTCCATTCTCATCTATCTTTATGTAAGGTAAATGAATGACATATTTTAGAGTTTGTCATTGTAATCCTAATAATGGCTCAATGTATTTTGTCTTCATTATAATACCTATAGGCATTTTTGGTCATATCAAAAGAAAATAAAATGTTCTTTTTCAGATTTTAATACTTGTGTAAGAAGTGTCCTTTATTACAAGCCTAGTTTTGGAATTATAGTTCTGACTGTAAAGAATTTCAATAGATTTCACCTCTGCTCCTTTTTCAGGCACAGCTGACTTTCAATTAATTCTCAGAGGAAAGTATTTTCAAAATCTCAGCTAATAAAAGAACTGGACTCTTCTTCGCTAACACTTTAATGATAATATCATGATAATGGGAGGAAAACATTTAACTACAAAAATGTTTCCTTCTGGTTGATGGTGGAAAAAATGAATTGAAACCTCAAGTTCTGAATGCAAGCAACATGATCAAAACATAATCAATGCAAGCAACATGATCCAAACATTACTTAGTGTGTAATATATTCTAACATTAATACCTAACTCCTTTCCCCAGCTTCTCTACCAGGATGTTTTAAATGTGGATATTTCACAAAGTTTGCATCTGTTTTATCCCCTGAGCAACGTACAGATCTTGGGTTTAGATTTCAGCATTTCTTCAGTGTTATGCATGGTAGTCCTTTGCACTAATTTAAGCAAAGCAAAGATGGCAGCAGAAATCCTTGCACTCACATACTGAGTTTTATTTAGTCATCCATCCCTCACTATCTGAGAATTAAAAAAAAAAAAAAAAAAAAATTCACACTGAATTCAATAACACACCACCACCACTCCTAAAAATAAAATAAAATTACTACTTTTCTTTGAAATTTTACTATTACTGACCATACAACAGTACAAGCTCATAAAAGAGAACAATATTTTATAAGGGGAATCAGATTTATAAGTATATCATATGGCACACTCTTCTATAACTTCCTAGTGAGTAATAAATACAATGTGTTCACACAAGACAAAAAATGGCCACACAGAATTGACTAGGTAGACGTGAGTGAATAATTACAGGTCCACATCAGCAGTATCACGCAACTAATCTGGAACAACATATGAAGAATTAACTGAAGTTCAATTATGTGCATTAAAATGCCTCCTAGGAACAATAGAGACACAATATTATAAAAGAAGAAAATGATCCGTATGTGGCTTTTGGAAAAAAAAAATACAGGAAAGGAACAATGAAAGAAAATCATAAATAGGACTTATTTTTCAATTAAGAAAAAAAAAATCTGCTGTTTCTGTTATGCACCAATTAACATGGTTCAAGAACTAGCATGATTAGGCCAATTTTTATCTATCTCTAATCAATGAATTTGCATTCAGATGATGGCTGAAACAGTTTAACTGTTACTAGTCCCACCAATAGAGATGACTTTTCTTCCCTGACATCTTTCTGCTCATGTCAACACAAGTCCTGCTGTCACTCAGCAGGTTTGGTACTGAATCTGCACTTCAGTGAGCTAATTAAATGCACTCCTTAGGTTTCTTGTTTTCCTGGAGAAGTTGTCTTCTAGGCTGGTAATTTAAATTAGTTCAGTAAAAATTGAAATGAGTACTAGAGCCAGCACAAGTGAGGCTGTAGGAATATGTTACAGGCACAAATCACATTATGAGGAAAATGAAAAATACCAAGTGTATGAAGCTAAGTATTTGCTGCTGGCCTAATTAAATTCTTAAGAACTTAATGATTATAAAAGCAGTTGTTATGACTGCAGAAAAAAAAAAAAAATTACAAGGCAGTTAAAATAATTATACAGAAAGCCTTCCTAGAACCTATTTCTTTTTGGTGTTACTTTCACCGTTCTCTGTCTCTGTGGGTCTTAATGCCTGACACATCAGTCCTCAAGAAAAACAGAGATGAGTGACAACAAACCTTTGCTATCCTGAAGTCCTTGCTAGGATCTTCATAGGACTTATAATCTTCATAGGACTGTTGTTTGTTTGGGTGGTGTGTGTTGGGAGCGTCTGTTCTCATACAGGAAGGCAGCAGTAGCAGGGACATCACTGACAAGGGACAGAGTTCCACAGGAGAATCTAAATAGGATGAGCAGAGCAGGTTCTCTGAGGGTAGCTGGAGTTAGCCCCAATCAGTAGTGATAAGGCTGGTCCACTGACAAGCTTCAGTCTGTTAGAGATGTCCTCAAACACAGGCAGTGAGTGGGTGCTCCCAACTTCACTAAAAACAATTGTCACCTTTTTACTTTTCTTACAAAAGATAAATCAGCAGTTTTAACTAAATAAGATCTGTCTGTGTTATGCCTTTAACTCCTTAGTTATTACTTCTCCGGTGCAGTAGTGGTATAAATTCTCCCAGCTAACTTCAGTGCAAAGCCAAATAATGCATTGCTAACAGGAATTTATTTCTGCTAACTGGTTTGATTTTAGATTAGGAGAGACTAGGTTTGCTTATATAGTGGGTTAAAGATAAGTTTGGAGAATGATACATAGACCTAAACTCTAAATATGGCATTTAAGGAAATATGCTATGGACTGAACACATGGTGCTGCTAAAGTTTATTACCTTCCATTGTGCTTAATTTATTGCCAAAGTTATTAATGAATTAAAACCATAGGAAGGACACATGGCAGAAGAAAGTTGATACATGACTAGGAATTTATTAAATGCATGGAGGAGTCCAAGATGGCTTGTATTCAAGCTGATACAAATGTCAGGTAAAGCAGAAGAGGTGATCCTCTCCTACTTGCTGTCTAAAGGTTGCTACACACAATAGTGTGTTGAAGAAATGTGAAAAACAAATATACTATCAAGTTGGAAAGCAGAATGAGTACACAGGGCTCTTGGATGAGATGGAACTAGAAATGAGCTCTCCACCACCCAGCATGATCTTTGGTGAAGCTGCTACACCCTCAGGTGAAAGAACATACACATATGAGTGCATGCACACACAGAAACACATATGCATATACATGGGTAATATGCCACTCACCAGTATATAGCATGAGTTCCACCTAAGCAAACTGAGAATGAGCCACTACACTGATTTCTAAGCATTCGGGATCACTTTCTATTTGATAAACAGCATTTCAGGATTTCTTGAATGCCAGTGCTAAACTAGTGAAACCCAAAGTAAATGAGGAAGGCATACCATTAGAAAAAGCAACCACGATTTAGATTTTTTTGGATGATTTAGGCAACATATTCCCATGTGTAAGAGGCATTTAGGAACATCATCTGCAGAAGTTCCACAAAATTACCTTAACTTGGATTGAAAGCCACTAGACTCCAACTCTTGCACTCATTGAATATGTATTGCATACACATACTATATAATCTGAGGTACTTTCACTGTGCAAGCAGGGTGAATATCTTAATCTACATTAAATTTATTTATAGCTAAAATGAAGACGTTTGGTATGTAATTAAAAGGTTTATTGGCAGAAGTATGGATTTCTGTTATTTCTTGAAAATTAAGTCATCATGCAGATTTCCTAAATGACATTCAGGTCATTCTGCTCTAATACAGAAAGCTTGTGAATATTCTTTTCTTTAAACATAGCACAATATGATATGTTAAGTTTGCATGGGTAGAATTCATTCTCTGTGTGGGTGGATGGCATAGTATATATCTATGTACGTGTCTGTGTGTCTCTGTGTGCACAGGCACTTGTGTCTGTCTATACCAGAAATTCTCTATTATGCAAACCAGATGTACAAGTTAATTTCTACATGTTTACAAGAATTCTACAAAGTAAAATTCTACCATAGCAGCAGGAGATCTTTTAAATACACATTCTAAAAGGCATGCGCGGTTAATTTTAGGCAGAAACATTAAACCTCCTTATGGAAACAGAATTAGTAATTAGTAGGAAATAGTGAAGACTGAGATTCTTTGTATCTTTCTATTCAAAGTCCATTAGCAGCTCAAGCTTATTTTCTAAATTCAAAGTAATGAAAATAGTTCAATGAGCAATGAAGTCTGAATGCATTAAAGTAGAATCACATCTGTCTTCTACAAATCTTAATGAATAGACTTAACATTCCCCCCCCCAAAAAAAAAAAAAAAGAAAACTTGCTGCATTCTGTCTTTTTTAATTAATGTAAATGCAGAGAATAATGTTCTTGTGTTTTTATACAGGAACTTAAGTGAGCATAAGACTCAGCACATCACTGACTGCAAATGTGAATAGTATCAGGCAACAAGCGGTACTGAACAAAACTGGCTTTAAGCAAGTCTTCTGTTTCATGTCACTGATTTCTATAATCTATGTTCTGAATTTAAAATTAAATCCTAGCCTCCACTCTGGAAGACCTCCATTCCCAAACTCCAGGTCTTCTCCACTCCTGAAGAACATTAACAAGAAGACAGGAATAGTTTAAGCAATAATCATCAATTCCATAAATTCTACAGGTCCTGTTAAGCTTTTGACTATAGTCATGTAAAAATATTCTATAACTTCCCTGTTCGTAGCTCACAATATGAGTAGATGATCATTTTTGTAATCATACAAAAAAGAACAAGCCACGGGTTACTTTTTCTGGATATGATAACAACAATATAATTGTAAGAATGAAAACAGTAAAGATGTCATTCAGAGTTGACTTGGATTGGTCTTTTTGATGCTATTGTACATATTTAAAAGTCATATTTGAAAAGAGTTCTGCTAAGGTCACTTTTACCTTTAGCATTGTTATCTTTTTTTCACTTTACACACAGGAGGGAGAGGACTGTTCGAGGAGAAATAAGGACCTTTGTCTTTTAAATAATCTTTTTTCTGATTTTTCCTCAGAAGGTACAGAACCCCATATAGCTTCTGTCTTTTAAGATAAATGCATATGCTTGTCTTTATTTCTTCTGATGGCTCAACCTACATGAAACAGAGCACAGATTATGTCTCCATCTCCTCCCTTATTTCTTTGTGCTGGGAGAGCAAAGGTAAGAAGTCCCTTATAAGAGATGAGCTGTAAAATTTGTGCATTTGAAGACTGGTACTATCTGGGACAAATATCAGAGGAAGCCCAGTGTCTCCTCATGATTGTCAATGAGCTGTTCTGTAAACTGGAGTATCTATGACACCTCCTATTACTGAAACTCTACCGCCTCCTGCATTCTTTAATGCAGTGTATTATGAAATACAGGCACATTTCTGTGCATATTTAGTTTATTCTGTTTCTGCAATGAGATAATCCATCATGTTTGAAGTCAGTTGGGGTTCCTTTTCAAACCTGGCACACAGCACATTTAGCAAGAGACAAAGGAACAGTTGTTCCTGACTCCATTTTGTAGTAAGTAGGCAAAAATCATAGATTACCATAACCACATCCTCCAAAGCTCTTTGTTTTAAATGTTAGGTCAAGTATACTAACGTTTGAAGATAACTCTCTTTACTTGTCTAATTTTTAATGCAATAACATGAAGATGTGTAACCACAATCTGTTTTCCCTGTGAATCCCTAACATTCTATTAATAGGTCAATCTCTTCATGAATATGTAATGTTGAAAATGTTATTTAGCCATGTACTGGAATTATAGTCCAAATTGTACATTCCTTCTAAAACCATTGTTTAAAGTGTTAAAGACATCTAAGACCCAAATTCATAAAAGACAATACAGAAAACTAAGGTTATATTTAGGCAGAATTTATCCAACTAACTCCAAGAACCTGCAATTCAGATCATGGCACAGCAGCTGGTTTCCCATTCAGCCAATATGAAGCAAAGCCAGAGAAAGCTCATGTCTGTCTGTACCCGTCCAAGTAAGTCTACCTTAATTCTCTTATGTTGGTATAGGAAATTTATTCCTAGTGTTTAGAAAGATATGTTATTTAGTAGTACAAGGAAAGAAAAGAATCAGAACATTTGTTTCTTTCTCAGGTGTTTCAGCGATACTGCCCTGGTTCTCAGTTCTAACTACACTTTCTGAAGTTAGCAGCCTGTTTTCACAGACAAGTGTCTGCTTCCACCAGTGATAACACCAGATGTTTAGAGTTAGTACCAAGGACTGGTGTGCAGACCAAGGTCACTGCTGGATCTTGTGTACCACACTGGGGGTGCAGAAAGTAAAAGGCCACACCTGCAGAGAGGAGCGGACTTGACAGGTGACCCCAAACTGACCAAAAAGGTATTCCATCCCATATACATCATAATCACTATAAAGCTGAGGGATCAGGAGGGTCTTGCCCTGTTTTGCTCACTTTGCCAGCTTTGCTTGGCTCGGGTCCTCTTCCAGTTTCTTCCTTTCTCACCAGCATCCGAAGAGGGCTCTGTCTTTCTGCCTTTGATCCTTATCTGTATGTTCCTGAATCTGATACCAGAATCCAGCTCCTGAACACAGTTCTCATCTGCAGCTGGAGCTCAGTCTGGGACTTTCCCAGTGCCTGCTCCACAGCATCAGTGATGACCATAACTAATTGCTATCAGGGAGGTTGGGTTTGGTACTGGTATTGTATATATTTGTATACATTAATTTTTTATTATTATTATTTTAATTTTCATTAAAGATGTTCTAGTTTCCTTTTCTAATTAACATCTCTCTCCCTTATTCCCTTTCTCTTCTCCTTTGGGGGGTAGGGGGCTTAACAGAGAGTGTCTGTTATAGGTCTAAAGGGCTCCCTGACCCTAAACTGTGACACATACAAAGACATTCCTGAACTTATTTTTCACCGTGCTCACTGGCAATTTTTTAGGCATATCTATCCCTCCATTCAGACTTGCATTGTGCCTTCTCAGATTGTCTATATTTCTACCTGAATTTCTACTTGTTGTATTTTATTAGTTAATTTGTCACATATATTGCCATTTGTAGGCTGGACATTAAATCCCTTGTGGGAGGCACTTAATATTGTAGCAGTAACTAGCAGGACTCTGTCATTCAAATTCACAAAAGTAAGAGAATAGGAGCAAGAGCACCATGGAACACCAAAATTGACGTTGTAGAGAAATTGTCTTTTGTGATCTAGCTTGTTTACTTTGAGATTTTACAAAGCACTATTCCTATGTGGCCATTAAAGGAAATGATAAAAGATAAGTAGAACTCTAAGAAAGAAAATGCAATAGGAAATGCAAGTTTAGGAGATAAACCTTAAAAAAATACAACAATTTATGTGCTTTTTCTCACTGTCCATTTAATATAATTCCTGTTAATTTTGTTTAAGAAATATTTTAATTATACCTCACAGAATACATATGGAGACCTAAAATTAGAAATAAAATCTTTCTATAACAGATGCATGAACTTTTAAAAGTAAAATTATTTGAGAAGTGCACAAATGCAGTTATTTTATAAAGCTTTTTATATTTTATGATTTTAAAATAAAATAAACATTACCTGAAGCTGCTGCAGGAAACACTTTTTTAGGACTAGGACCTCCTTAGTTTATGTTTACCAGAGCGCTTTATCAACATTCATATTTAAATCACAATTACTGAAACAACAGACTTCTTACTAAGATATTCTTCAAAATTAATAACCAGAACTGTGTCTTTCTACAGACTCAAACCACAGTGTCTGATAAATTCTGCTCCTCACCCCACCCCACCAGTGAGCAGTCTGGGGTTGCACAAGGAGTTGGGAGGGGACACAGCAGGGACAGGTGACCCCAACTGACCAAAGGCATACCTGCAGACCGTATGATATATGTTCAGAAGTAAATAAGTACATATTCGATGCGTAGTACCAAGAAAAATTCATTAGGACCACAAAAAATTCATTTCCCTGCCTCTGGGGTAGCTGACAGGTGCAGCTGTAATACCCAGCCAAGGTGTTTGAAAGAAAAGTAGCAGGTGTTTTGTCTAGGAAAAGAAGCCTATAATCTTCACCTCCAGTAATTTTACTGGTACCAGACAAAGGGCTTTTCTGAGTATGGATGTGGCATAAAACACAGTCTGTAAAAGTGAATGTGGATTAAGGCATTAGAATGTGTAGCCCTGAAGCTCAAAGGACTTTGATTTCTTTTTTTGGGATACAGCTAATGTTTAATTTAAAAAGTCATCAAACAAAACAAACAATACGTGGCCAGTGAGCAAGTTCTACTTACTGCTAGGATGATGTGGAGAATTTCCATTCTTTCTGTCTATCACATTTTTTTAAGATATGTAGCCAGTGGTCATTTGGTCTCCAAATCTGTGGACTTTTTTCCCACATATTTTCCCACATATTCCTTGCCTATTTTTAATCGGTGTAACAGAAACATAGAAATACTTTTTCTAATTTTTTTTTAATCTATTTGCTTTATTGATTAAAGACTAATTGTGAAAAGCATAACAGTGAATTGAGCCAGCCATTTCTTAGTCACCATTGCTCTGGACTCTCCTTTTAAAATGAATGGAGTGCCCCCTACCAGCGATTTTTGTCCTAGTTAAAGGAGCATTTGTAGAAGCATGTCTCACTTCTCTTTGGTCCTTAGCTAGCACTAACCCTTTTCATAAGGATGACCAAGAACGTGGCAGCTAATTCGTTATTAACTTGTTATGCTCTGGGGAATTTAGCATGTCAATCAGTGAAAAATGACACACTGACAGTGTTTGTTTACCTAATTTGTCTTAACAGACTCAAAAACTACATTCCATGCAGTGTCTCTTTGAAAGCCCTGATTTCATATCTACAGGGTTTTTTAGGGGAAAAAAGTTTTCTTATGAGACTCAGTGCATTTTAAGTGCAAGAACAGGAAACTTTATAACTTGTAATATGTACATAAATAGACCTTCTGAGAGCTATCACCAGACTTAACTCAGAAGCAGCTCCACTGAATGGTGCAATGCATAAACCTGCAATGAAATAAAATCAATACTAGATATTGTATATTTTGTGGATGGAAATGTCTTGCTTTGGGCTTTTGGTGTTTCGTTGGTTGTGGGTTTGTTTTCTTAAAATTTTCCTTTATCTTATGTGTTTCCTTTATGGTTGTGAAAATGAATTAAAGTCATTAACACAATCTCGTAATCTATAAACAGCAAATTTGTGTCATAGATTTCCACACTAACCCTCTTCTCCTTACAGGGTTTCTTTTATTCATGCAATTCAGATTCAAGTAATGCTCTAAATAGTATTGTTTAAAAATATAGATAGCATTTCTAGAAACACACAACTTCTGTATTTGCTGTAAGAAGTTACAAACCTCTTCAGTTTTCTGTCCTTTAAGGTATTAGACATATACTTAATTGACATGTAAATCAGATGGGGCATATATATGCTTGAAATGGGGCATATTGTGAACCAAGTTTGACAATACAGTCACCTATAGTGTGTATCTATCACTCAGAGAATGTATTAGAATGATTTAGAATGTATTTCTAAGAAAGTTAATGAGCTATATTTTTATACAAAAGGTCCAGCATAAGACAATTCCAAAATTTAAAAAGATATATTTGCCTCAGTGCAGTTTAAGAACTTTCTGGGTTTTTTCCATATAAGTTTCTAAAGCTTTATATGTCCCTTCTTGTTTAAAACCACTTAGTTATTTCAGGTGTGTTTATACTAAATTCTACATTTTAAGCTACCTAACTTCAAACATAAGCAGTCATATCTATTTTCAAAGCTATCTGCATACAGATAGACTTTCCACAGTTCTCTGTGGTGCAACATGATCGTTCCAAGTGATGTAGGGGCAAAAGTGGCTTTGAATTAATCTATTACTGAGAATCTCAAAAGGCATTTTAAATTACAGAAGCTTTTCTTGACTGCTTTTACAAGCTGCAGAGCTGTCTGGATTCTTCCCAGATTATTATATGATATCCTTGTTCTTTGCCATCCCTCTTCATCAGCACCCATCACAGCCATATTCAGACCCTGTCACTGCCATTCACTGCAACTGCTTGAAATGCTTGGAAGATCCTGTAATGATTCAGATAATACACTAGCTAGAACAAAAGATTTTTTAACCCCCTTTTACATTGCCTTAAGCATTGCTATAAAGGGGTCAAGATGGTAGGTAAGGATCTGAAACACCATATTTAATGATAAAGCATTTCTAGTTGACAGTTACTTTCAGCATTTCTGGAATCTCACTCATGCTCAGTGCTCAGCTGGTCTAAGACGGCTACATGATTGTGACCAATTCAAGAGCTTAATTTCACTGAATGACTTTTGTGCTTTGGAAGAATAAAATAACAGTATTTTACATTATAAAGTATTCATATTTGAGAAACAACATTCAGTAACTTTTATGTCTTTATGATTGACAAATTATGAAAATACTTTCCTCTGCAATCCAGTGAGGTACAATCACTCATCAATTAGACTTCATTGCCTCACTGACTAGCTGTATTGTGTTTTGTTTTCACACGCTGCTGAAAAATAAAGAATAAACCAACCAAATAAATACGAAAACAACTTTTAAGAGGGATGGAACTAAAAGGTAAACTTCAGTTGAAACTTCAAATAAATATGTTTTTTTTTTAACTCTATTCAATATTACTGGCATTCCTGTGTGAAATTTTCAGTGAATTGATTATTACTATCATTAGGAAAAAGCAGATAGGACAGCTTGACACTGATCTCATTCATATGTCTGTAAATGATCCTACAGTAGTGACATTAAATAATATTGGTAATTAGTAGCAAGATATAATGATCAGTAAAATTTTGAAACTCTATCAAAAAAATCAAATTTATATCAACATCCATGGGAAATAATGGATCCATTAAATCTTGAATTCACAGAGCTTCCTCAGGGATATGGTAATGGAAAAAAGGCAAAATATGTCATAAACTGAGTATGTTAGTCACTGGAGTACTTGTACTTGCATAATTTCATAGTTATTGTGATTAGCAGAACTGTCACAGAAAAGCCTTTCTAACCAAAACTTTAAAGCATTATGTGCTTCAAAAACAGTAAGACATGGTTATTATCCCCACTCCCAATTTGCTACCTTAAATATACAAAGAAGATGAAGCATGGGAAGATGGAACGGGGTGAAAAAATTTAGCATAAACTGTACAATAGATGGGTATAGTTGCATGCATATAGATGCTCGTGCCTCAGTTGAGGGAGACAAATCTTCCTTCCTGGTTCTGAGGTCAGTGACACTTGAAGGACCTTTGTTAAAGAAGTTTTTTCACCCTTCATTTCCCATAGCAGAGTCTTGGGCATCGAATCTTATAAAAATAATTCATTCAGATGGTACAGCAGAAAAATAGCTCGAGATGGGTCCCTCCAGAGAGGGACTCCGAACAAAAAAATAGCATTACAATTTAACTTCCTCTCCCCTTATGCAATGGTTTGGTCCAATAGTAATATTTGGGTCTAGGATCTTCTTGTTCCTCGTTGGATTCTTTCTCTGTCTCCAGGCTGGTAGCTCCTTTTCTTATCTCCAGGATGCAGCTTTTGCTGACAAATGTGGCTACCTTATTTTTAACAGGATACAGCTTCCTTGGGGCCTCCCTTCATGTAACTAAGTGTAAGTTCAGCATAAGTTCATCGCTTGTGGCCTAAGGCTGCAGTAAATCCAGCTATTCATGCTAAGCTAAGCAAAGCAAGTTTCAATTCAAATAAATTTTAAGCGATCATCCAATTAATCCAAATAGTCTCCAAGTAAACCATTTTAATCCTCAACACCCATCCAACACCAAGATCTTCCACATTGTTTCAGCGTGTAATGATATGAAGACTTTTTGACCTAAACAAAATAGATGAAACATAGAATGTGAAACTGCAGCAGAGAAGCAAATTAATTCCAAAAACATGCCCTCATCTGACATATTACAAAGCACAGAGATTCTTCTTTACATGATAATGCCATGAACGCTGGGGGGTTCTGCTGGTTTAGGCTACTTTCTACATGCCTTAAGCCTTTGTAGTTCAGACCAGCTGAAAGTGGGATAAAGCACATACCCCAGGACTCTCAAGATTAAATTCTGGTCCTGTCTGAAGTAAATGGCAGCACTGCAGGCTTTCTACAGAATTTAAGGCTCTACAACGTGATTTACTTGATCAGACATGAGAAATGTGAATTGCCTGTTTGTTCAGCAACAGGTCGTGATCCAGGCAAGATGCCAAGGACGAGGAATGTCTTAGTTTCATATAACAGCCAACATCTCTTACATGTAGACATTTTCTGTTTGTCTGTGTGTGTGTATATCTATAGATGTATGTTTTTCTGTGTAAACATACTTAACATCATATATATAGCACTCAGCCTTATTCTAGACTTTGGTAATTGTGTGAACCTCAATTCTTCTCAGTTACCATAGTAACAGGGCACTGCGTTGAGATATGAGTAGTCTTCCCTTGATATGATTTTGATCAAGTCTTTCTGTTGCAAATTAATATGAAATTGGAAGTCAATAATAAATGAAAATATCTTTTCTAAGCAGCAACTGGGGATGTTAACAGGATGAACAGCAGGAAGTATTAATCAATATAGCAGTCAGCTACTTCCACTTGAAAACAATATAATACAGAAGAAAAGCTACTGATTTTTTATGAAAATCAGTTGAAAATCACTTCCAGGAGAATTGTAATGCAGAACCAATCATTTAAACTGCATGAAGAATGATAAGCTACAGTCTTCTTCATTTTAAGGCCTCTTAATTCCTAGCTTTTAATTAGGCATTGCTTAATCCATCCTTTGTCTAAAGGACTTGGTGACTAATGGTGACACATTGATATAAATCCCCTGTACACACACTATCACCTCATGTAGGTAAAGTTATACTTATAAACTTCTATATGGAAAAAAGCCAACAACCTACAGGAGAAAGGTCAAATACAATGAAAACAATGGAGGATTTACATAGAAAATATATGATGTTTGATGGCATCATCTGCTTGTTACTTTCATAATTGTTTAAGAAAACATGACTTGTGTTAAAACTGCAAAACCACATGGAAGAAATCTAAATGTTTAATTTAATCTTGTAGAAAAATGCTTTTATGATTTAGGAGCCAGAATGTGGGAGTACTGAAAGAGGAATTGGTGAAATTTATGCAGAGTCATTTTTGGAAATAGAAAGTAGCTTGTCATGCAAGATTTACATCTAAATAGTCAATAAACAAACAACTCCATGGAACCAAGAATTTCCCATTATTACAGGGTTTCCCTAAACATATAGTCTCTTCCTTTCAGAAATTCTGACTACATAGCATACAGAGATTTTTCATGCATGCTGCTGTTCTGATTACAAAACTACTGACAGGTACACCATGCACATACATACACAGATATTAAGTACAACTTACACCTACCCACATCTCTTTTTCTTAGCATGAATTCCCAGTGGCTTAAAAAAGGAAAAGTTCCAATGGAAATAGAAGCAGTGTTCTCAATTTAGCCATACATTTCAGAGATACGCATGGTTGTATATGTTACTTACCTAAATATGAATGATCTTTTTGTAGAAACGAGTCATAGAATTACAACTTAGACTAACATTCTTTCTTTTTGAATATGTAATTGTCCATTTTCGATCAGATTAAGTCTATTTTAACCTCCAATTTTTAAAGCTTATGTTTTTGTCCATGAAAGATCTGTTAAAAAATATTCTTGAAAAAGTCAGAAGGACTCAGCACTCTACCCTGATAATGTGAAAAAAGCCAGCACATTTTGTAAGCATCTATATGTGGAATCTATTTGAATCATTCACTAAAATGATAAGAAAAAACAGATAATTCCAAGTAAACAATTGTGAGTTGACTTTTTACATTTGAGACATCCTACTCATGAAAAACTTCACTTCATGGCATCCCCTGTCTCTAGGCAGACATTTTAAAGTTGTCTCACATCAAATGAAGCTTGTGCACCAGTTTTATTAGCTTCTTACAATATGCTTTGCAAAGAAATGTGAGACTCAAATAGCTATGTAAATTCATTAATCTCGTAAAGCAATTTGTGTAAAATCCAGTGACTGTTAAATGATCCAAATGAATTAGTTGCAACATAACATTTAATTTTCAGGAGTGTGTTTATTTATTTATGTTACATGGCAATCTTTACAAGAGAAAGGGAAATATTTAGACCCTAATCCTGCAACTGTCACAAAAGAAAACAGTTTTTCTTCACTGTTATATCAAAACTGAGAGACTGGCTCTGAAGGACTAGATACTGAGTAACCCACAAATAGAGATGTCAGAAAAGCTCAGCTGATGTTTGGGCACTTCAGTAAGATCCAGATTTTCATACTTTTGAGAAGAGACTAGCTTTACTTAAGATATTTGTAGGCACATTTAAAAAAAATTAAAAATTACTCAAAGCACTGAGTTTATCTAGATATGTGGCCCAGTATCTCATCCCAGCCAGCACAACTATACTAGACCAGGCAGCTACACATGACAAGATCATGACTCCTGAAAGTATTCCTAAAAGAAGAACACACTCAGAAAGACTGAGAATGAACTGGGCCAAGGTCTCACCATCCTTGGTGCCAAAAATTTCTTCCTTCTTTCCAGTCTGAATCTCCCTCTTTTAATTTGAAACCATCACTCCTTGTCCTGTTAACAGCAGACCCTGATGAAAGGTCTGTCCTCATCTTTCTGACAGGCTCTTTTAAGTACTGAAAGGTGACAATAAGGTTTCCCCAGAGCCTTCTCTTACCCAGGCTGAACAAGCCCAACTCTCTCAGCCTGGCCCACCAGTAGAGGGATTCCAGCCCCCTGATGATTTCTGTGGCCTCCTCTGGACCCAGTCCAACTGGTTCATGTCCTTCTTGTGCAGAGGGATCAAACTAGAAGTTCCTTCCTTCTTTCTGTAAGCCTTGATTCAGTAAGAAAGTAGCAATCTTATCAAGTTGAACTCTAAGCAGGAGGACACCCCACAGATTTAACTGTATAAGCAAATCACTGGATAGGAAGTTATTGTTCCTCACATTTTTTCCTAATTTCCCTTCAAAGAATGAAAATATAATTGCATTATTTGTATTATTCTTAGCCCAGAATAGCTTTGCCATTTTTGAAAAATATCCATTTAGTGCGTTGGAGAAAATTCTTAGCCAATATTACTCAAAATGTCTTAAAAATTAAGTTGAAGGAGAGAGATTGATCCCTGTTTGTATAAGACTTTCCTTACCTTTTCTGAAGAAAACAGAAATAGGAACTGTTCTATGATGCCTCTTTTAATTTAAAATTTGTATTTTATTATTTCTTGATTAGTTTAGTATTACCTAATGCAATAATAGTTCATTCACAAGGGAGACTATGCCAAATTAACTGTAAAGTAGGAATGAAGCATTAATATTTAAACAGCTATTACATTATTCTTAAAATAGCTTAAATGGCTGTATTAAAATAACAAAGCAATGATTAAACCAACAGTTTCTGTCTTTTAGGTTCAGCTGGTTACAAACATACTACTAGCCAGATAATTAAGCATCCATACTTTTGCCCTTTGGCTAGTAATAAATTAGATTCGACAGCAGATACAACCACGAAAATAGCACAGTATATTATTTTAATAGCTCATATTTAAAAACAGAATAGAAAACTATGAGAAAGCACTGGGGAAAAAAAAATAGACATTCTCAAAATTATAGCATGAAACATGCAGGTTTTGTTCCCGTGTTTCATTTTTTAAATTTATTTTACTCTTATAAATCTTCCCCTGGGGTTGTTTCATGTACACATATTATCTTATCTCAATTAATTTGCCTTGAAAGTAGAACTGTAATGCACTTTATAGTCTTTTGAAGAACCCATTTCTTGTTTTGCAGTTATTGAATTCAACTGAAAAGAGTACATTATGTACCAATCATGTTTTAACATCTAAAAGTACAGTTTACATGTACTAGCAAGCCTGGGAAGGTAAAGAAGAATAAAGCCTACATACTTAAATACTAAGATGTCTAAGATTCTAGCTTATTGTATTCAAAATAATTTCTGTCACTATTTAAATGAGCATTTCATCTTAAATGGCTACACAATGTGTTTCCCATTAAAAAATAAAGGGTATTTTAAAAAAAAAAAAGGAAGCGAGAAAAGCAGACATAAAGGTTATCCAGTTTCATAAACAAACTTTAAAGATTATGGCTTTGGTAGTCTTCTGTGAGAGAATATGACATGTTCTCTGCCCTTGGAGCCACTATAACAAGAAAATCCAGTTTGCAAAACACTGAGTAGTTACATGGATTTTTTCACTTCCAATATCTGCTTGTGTTCTTCATCTTGAATAGGGAAAGGCACAGAAAAAGAATGTAAAATGACAGAACTGAATGAATGAAATTTTACCTACAGGGCACACCATGATTAATGGATAGGGAGGAAAAAATGCAACAAAAGGCTTGAGAGTTGAGACAAGGACAGCAATGGCTCAGCCACCAATTATGGTCATGGGTAAAAGACAGACTCAACTGGAGGGAACAACATCAATTTAATTTAAACAACAAATACACCACCAACTTATCAATTGAGTCAGAGAAGGAGAGTGATAAATACAGCTGCATCATAAAACACCTTCCCCCCACCCCTCCCTGCTTTCTGGGCTGAGATCTGCTCCCGATTTCTCTACCACGTTAACCTGAGCAGTGCAGGGGGGCAGGGAATGAGGGTTGTGGTCAGTCCCAGTTAGTCCCATGTCATTTCTGCCACTCCTTCCTCAGGGGCAGGATTTCTTACAGTCCTCCCCTGTGTCAGCATGGCCTCTCTCCCATGGAAGACAGTTCGTCACAAACTTCTACCAGCATTGATCCCTTGTGCATGCACCATTCCTCCCAGCAACATACTGCTCCAGTTTGGGCTTCCCTCAGTCATGGACTACTTTAGGCATAGCCACCTGTTCTGATGTGGGGTCCTCTATGGGCTGCAGACTACCATTGATCCCCATGGGCTGAAGGGTCTTAGTCTGACATCTCACCACAGGCTGTGTTGAATGACTGCTCCAATGCACTTCCCTCCCTTCTTCACCACTGACCTCAGTATCCGCATGGTTGGCTCTTTCTCATGTCCCACTCCTCTCCAAAACAGAAGAATTCCCAAAAGAACCATCCCAATAGGTTTTTTCCCCTCTTAAATGTTGTCACTGATTGATGATGGTTGGCTCAGCCTTAGTGAGAGTCAGGTCCAACTTGTAGCCAGGGTTGTACCTGGAAGCATCTCACAGGAGCCATTCCAGTAACCCCTTTCCCTGCTACCAAAACCCCCCAGGCATAAACCCAACACAATGCTAATTTCAGAATATCATGTGACATGGCATAGTTTCAGTGCTGTGAGCCAGGATGATGGTGAAAGGCATGAAAATGGAAATCTACAGTAAAAGATATGTACAGCAATTCTTCAAGGGAACTCTTCAAAGGAAAGATGAAATTTTTTATTTATAAAGCTGATGAAAACAAGGTATAATGAATAAAATGAAGGCTTAAAATTTCACAGAAATATTTCTTCACAATGAGTATCAGGCAAATAATTTAGTCCCCTGTAGCAAAGTGATTTTTTAGAATGAATGAGTAGTGAAAATGACTGAACTTCTGGGACTTATAAAGACTGCAAACTGTGACTTCAGTTTATACTTTTCTTCTGGCTCATAAAGAAGCATCTCATTAACTTGACAGTCAATATCTTTCTAAAAGAAGACAAGTTACAAGCTTTGTATCTTTTAGGTTTTGTCCACATGATCAAGATCAATTGATACAGTGTCCCTTAAATCACTTGAAATTTACTTTGTATCCACATGAAAAACTGCTTCATATGATTGATAGGGAGGTCAAGACCAGATGAAGTTACGCAAACAACTTTTGAAGGTAAGGCCCTAAGTGACTGGAACTCGATCTTTATGGTAGAAATCTGCCTTAGAATTTCATAGGTATAAATGACATTTTCAAACAGTGTATTTTATTCTATGAACTAAAATTACTCAGATGACTACAGCAACTATAAAGTCATTCTCAATTCTCCATTCAAAGCAGAGGCTTCCAAAAAAACCCGATAAATTTTAAGGATATAATTAATATATAAGCAAGTGTACTAAAATAGTGTAACCAGTAACAGTAAACAAGTATTTCATAAGACAGTTGGCATATCCAGACACATT
Organism: Megaceryle maxima; assembly: GCA_024605025.1. Lineage (NCBI taxonomy): Eukaryota > Metazoa > Chordata > Aves > Coraciiformes > Cerylidae > Megaceryle > Megaceryle maxima. Next base: position 42,333 of record JANHGN010000610.1, on the reverse strand, counting down.
ATTTACAGAAGCATGAGTAATGTGACTGCCAACACAGTAAGAAAAATATTAGGAGACACAGGAGACATGCAAGTGATCAAAAGTTGCCAGACTAAGGAAAAGATTAGCATGAGGGACTTCAAAAGGACAGAACATTCTACCCAACAGACAAGAAGGGTGTCTGTTGAAACCGTAAAAGATAATAATGTGAGGAACAGCTGAGATTCCCATTCTGGGGATTTGGGCAGAAGCATTAAGACATCACAAATGTGACAGGTGGCCTTGACCCCTTGACCATACTGATGATGGTTTGATACAGGTTCTAGAGGAGGTAAAGGCCTGAGTCATAGCTGAGCCAAGAGATCCTCTAGTTTCAGTCTGTTCTGAACACCCACAGTGGGGCAGAGCTACACAGTGAACATCAATACAGCTGTGTATGGAACACCCACAACAGGTGGCTTTTCCAAAAGTCATTTATCAAGGAACAAAGAAAGTTGTGGGTACAAGGAGTCTGCTGATGACCTTGCTATCATGTGTGATTGGACTATGAACCAACCATTTTATCCCATAAATATGACATCCTAAGTGAGCCTTCTTTGAGCTCTCTGGGGTCACAGTGGGCTGTGAACAGTATCTTCCCTTCTCTCAGTAGATTTTCCAGAGGTACCAATGATTTTCCACTGACAAGTGACAAATAAAAGTGAGTAATTCACTACAATTTACTGCAATCATGGTAGGAAAAAATCTTAGTAATAATTTACTGTAAGCACAGTAGCAGAAAAGTCTTGGTCATTGGTTAACCTCTGTATGTGTTCATGAGTGTGCATATGTATCTGCATGTACCATTTAACCTTTTTTTTGTCTATATGGGTGTTTGTGATTATGATTTAATCTCTGTATCTATCTTTGTATGTGTCTAAGTGTGTGTATGATTTGACAGGAAACTATCACGCAACTCATGTGAATCTTGCCACTCTTGAACCTTACACCAAGTTGTATGTTGATTATGGTAACTTTTGTTAAATCACCCTGATAATTGACTAATAGTTAAGTGTCATTTAAAATACTATAGTTTAATCCTGTAATTTACCATAACAATATTAATGAATTAAATTACTGTCATGTAGAATCCCTGTATTCTCTGCACCCTTAGACATAAACCATGGTAAGTCTGACGTTAAGTCTGAATCCAGCCACACCTGTACTCCTCTGTGAGGAGTTTCATCATCAAGAAGGCCCATTCTGAATCTTGTCACTCACAGGAAGATCTCCCTTACCCTTTTTATCTCCCATCTCTTAATAAATCATCCTAACTTGAGTGTAACTCTGTTCTCTTATATATTTCTTCCACACAGTAATTAACAAGGTGAACCTTGATAAATCTCTATTAAACTTAGCTAAATTCCATCAAATTCAGTAAACTTTGTCAAATTATAATTCTATCTCAATAAAACATATTGATGCTATCCTATTGAGGTTCTCTCCACACATTCCGCTGAGATCAGGTTCCTAAATCAGGATTCAGCAACAAATGTTTAGGTGTTTTAAAACACTCATCCACAACAATTGTTAACAAAGTAATTTCATGTTTAGTTTTCAATTTGAAAACTACTTTGATTATCAGTTTTCTAGACATCACAGTGATTTCAAATTCTCTACTCAAGTTAATGCACAGACACAGAAGTATACACATTGCTTTGCAACATTAACATGGGGTTTACTGTAGATGAGGGCTTTGAGCTAAGACAAAGAAACTCTTTAGAACATGCATTTCTGTTGGCCAAGATGGATTTCTAAGTTATCTTCTTTAAAGAGGGGAATAATTACTCTAAACTGAATGGTGACAAAGCCTTACTGCAATAAACCTTTTGCAATGCTGCTCTATGGATTGAATTTAGGAAACAGTTTCACACTGAAACTCCCTAATAAACATAAAGATGGCTGTAGTGCATCAGATCAGCAATAATTTAGGCAGGATCTGTTTTTCAACAGTGGTCTAAAGCAGGTATATCGTGGAGGACATAAGAAAAAAAGCAATGGTATACACTCCCCTAAAATATTTAGAAGTCCCGTCTCTTTCTGATACAGCTTTCTTGTAGAATATGCCATTTAAGCAAATTAGCCAATACTACAGTTTGTCAAAGTGACAAATGTTGAAATCTAACTAATACATCAATGTGTTCTTTTGCCATTTAGCAAGTTTATTAATTTGGGCTCAAGTCATTGAACTGTCAATATAATTCCCAAGTGATCCAGGAAGAAAAAAAATGTAGTTTACCAGAAAGAAAATGCTGTGTATCATCAGACAGTGAACTGCTTTATTTGGGTAATGACAGTAATTATTTCAAGAGATTAACCACTGATTAAGGACATACGTAGATTTGAAATGGATTGAAAAATAATTGCTTGTGTACCATAATTTCTGTGGATTAATATTTATACCAATCTGATTGGATTTGCTCAAATTGTATACATCCATTTCAAATTCAGGGAATTATCTTTGTCTTCAGGAGCAAATCCTCTTCACAGTTTCTGAAATCAACCCAATTAGTCTAAAATAGACTGCATTTATTTTTATCCAAGTCCAATAATCCTTAGAAAATTTTTTACTTTTGGGTTGTTTCATGTATTTTCCATCTCCTCTGAAAATAAATAAACCAGATTTGTCTATAAACACTGAAGGGTCAGAAATCTGTTTTCTTCCTGATAGCTGTTTTTATTAGGAAATGTTAGTCCACAAGCACCCTCTTCAGCTGCTGTGGCCCATGACCCTCATGCCCAGCTGCTGGAGTCCGGAGACCATGTGCCCTCCTTGTCTAGCATCCACAAGCACACACGTGGTTGCAGGTTTCCCCAAGTGTTGTCACAGCCCTTCTGTCCTCCTGGTATCCCAGCCCTCTGACTGGCCCCACAGGCACTGATACTCACTGTCTGGCCCAGCTTGGTGCTCACTACAAACGCTCACACACATGTCCCAAAGTACCCTACATTGGCAGGTCACCTTGTGTAGCAGCACATACCCTCCACCTGCTTGATACTCCTGCCTGGACCCAAAGGCCCTACTGTTTCTGGCTGATCTGTTTTGAAGTTTGGTGAATACACACGCAAAGTCCATGCACACCCACTCTGTTGGAGATCCCCCAGCAGATGGCACCAGACACATCTGCCATAACCTGCAGTCCCGCTCCAGCTATGGGAGCCGAGTCCATTGCTCCCCTCACTTACTCTGGTCCTCCCCACAGCTAGTTTTGGGGACTCACACCATTCCTACCCCACAACTCAAGGTTAAAGGCACTCTGCTGGATCAGGTGGTTGCACTGGAGTTCCACTGTCTCCAGTGGTTGATACCACAAACCTGGGGTCTCCAGTAGCTGGCACACAGTCCACTTACACTAGATCTTCCAGGAGGTGGCGCTTGGGCCTTGGAGTACACGTGTGCACCAGATAGACTACAGTCACCCAGGTGTCAAGGAGGAGTTTTTGAAGGGCTCCAAAATACAAATCACAAATAAAGAGATTCTCACTGTGAAAGGAAAAGGAAGAAAGAAATAGCTGTAAGTAAAATGACAAGCCTGGCTTCAGAAATCTAGCTGTTGGATGGAAGCCACCCTTCCTCAGTGATACTAATGTTTGAGTCTGGAGTGGATAAGAAAAGGGATGAATGCTACATCATACCAGCAATACCAGCAATAGGGTTTTCCTATAAAAAATTATTCCCATGCAGATGGAATAAAGTTAGTAAAGAGACAACCTTTGAAATAAGTCTTCTGGAAGGACTTTTTTTGTTCCCCTGCAAGAAAATCTTTTGTTGAATAGCAAAATTAATCCAATGTGTAGCAAAGTCATCTTTTGTTTTAAAACTGCTTATCTCCTACATCTCACTGCATGAAGTTGTTCAACATACATTTGACAGCCATGTCAGAGACCAGGAAAACTTGTGTCTGACAAGGCTGCCCAACAGAAGTCTGAGCCAAGACATCACTGACTTCTCAATCTGATTAGCTAGAGTAAATCTATGTTAGTAGACTTTCATAAAAGTCTATAGTTGGGCTAATTCTTTAAAATACAGTTTCAAACATCACTTAATTGATAAATTACTTCTCCCCCCAATATATTGGATAAAAGTGTTCATTTGTCCATCTGGCTACCATAAATAAATGAATTAGATAATCGTTTGCAACTTCACACAAAATTTTATTCCAACTTTCAGAGGCAAGAAAAAAATATACATCCAGGTGGGTGGACCATGTTTAGAAACAGATTAATTTTGCATTGTTCATTTCTAGTAATGATGATGGCTACATTACACATAAAGTCACTGACATCTAATCAACTCTGTTTTCTTAAACTGACAACATAAGGTCAAAATATTACATGTAAAAAGCATGCATACACACACGACACATTATGTTTATACATAAAATATATATTTAATGTATGTGGTGCATGGGCTCATAGAAAGACATCTTCCAAACTGAAAAAAAAAATACTCTTATATTTAGATTCCAAAAGATCACAAACATTATAAGAACTCATTGCAGTTACATTCTCAAGTAATATCATGCATTTTATAGTTTACATGCATATAATGCTTAGAGTCCCCTTTGTAACCATTTTCTATACCAGATATGTACAAATCCAGAACTTTGATTTTGGAAGATATATTTTTACTAACCTTCTAACTAAGATTTTTATTCTGAGAATGTCTTTAGAGCTGTCAATGAGTTTATTACAAAATGCAACACATAAATGTCAAGTGCTGTTAGAATCTAGCCAGGGAAATTGTGTGCATTTCTGGTTTACTTCTATGTAAGTTACATATATTTTAACTGAGAAAAAATAAGAAAATAAAGTTGTGTGAATAGTCCAAGACAAAATCCACTGAAGTGAGCAATTCTTTTGACCCTTGGAGAACAAATGAACATGAATAGTGGAAAGGAACAACCCCTATAGAGCTGAACAAGAACAGTTATAGTTCATCCAGTATATTAGAGAAAGAAAAGTTACTTTTCTCCCCTCTCCAACTGTCACTGTCAGCCCTATGGGTGAAAAACACTGTATATGACTAGTGTCACACAGTACATATGTGCCAAATGAAATGTGTATGATCAGTCATATCTTCTGGGCAACCTAAAAGGCAGTTACCTCACCATTGTATCTCTTTCTCTGTTAGGAGATTGGTGATTTAGTGGCAAAATCAGTAGGTATAGAGTGATAGAAAGTGTAACATATAATTCCTACGGTTTGGTTCTAGCAGTTTTTAGAATATTTGAACTTCGGGCATTAGTCATAGTCATGCACTAGGCAAACATTTTAATCTTGTAGATGACTATATATTAGGAAATACAATATTCGAATCTGTGAGAAAGACATCACTGAAATTAATACAGCCAGATTGTTTCACCATATGTTTCTCATAGATTTCCACAAGCATTCCAGGAATCAATCAAACTTCACCGTATTTTAGCTTGTTTATCTCTAGATGCACAACTAATCTAGACAGCAAGAGATGCGTGTTGTTTAGTTAACAATGTTGTTTAGTTAAAAATATTGTTCAGTTCTTGCATGAAATGCACTATACAGCAGGACAGCATGGTACTGTCTAGTATAATAGTATGATGTCTTTTCTTTGGAAGGCTTAGTTATTGGATCATTTTGTTTATAGATTATGCTAAATAGCCTGTTGTTCATCACTGCTTCCCCATAAAAACTCCCTGACATGCTATCAACCTGAGATGTGTAAATTGTCCATTTTGAATTGACACTGGCATTGAAAAAGCACTTAATGAGTTTAAATTTGACACTGAGAGGGAAATCCATAAAAAGGAATAGGTAGAGAATTAATTTAACCAGCCTTTTGAACAATCAGCCTTGCAAACAACTGTCCTGGTTCCAGCTAGGAATTAATTTTCTTCCCAGAGGCTGGTTCAGTGCTGGGTTTTGGATTTAGTGGAAGAATCATGTTGATAACACACTGGTGGTTTAGTTGTTGCTAAGTATCATTTATCTTGAGTCAAGGATTTTTTAGTTTCCCATGTTCTGCCAGAGAGCAGTTGTATAAGAAGCTATGAGGGAGCATGGCCAGGACACCTGACCAGAACTAGACAAAGGAATGTTACATACCATAGAATTATGCCCAGTGTATAAAGTGGGGAGAGTTGGCCTGGGGAGGCCAATCACTGCTCAGGTATTAGTCAGCATGGGTTTATCAATTGTGTTGTGCATCACTTGTTCTTTTCTTTTTTCTTTTTTCTTTTTTCTTTTTTTTTTTTTCTCTCTCTCATTTTATTGTCTTCCTTTTCATCACCATTATCATAGTTTTTATTATTACTATTACTAACATTTCCTTTAAATTATTAAGCTATTCTTACCTCAGCCCATGAGTTTTATTTTTTTTCCTCACTTCTCCTCCTCATCCCACTGCAGTGTTGTGGGGGGAGTGAGCAGCTGTGTGGTGTTCAGTTGCCAGATGAGGTTAAACCACAACAACAACTGATCTGCAAGATGCCAATATCATGTTTACACAATGCTTTTAATTTAACTTCATATCATCAATTATTATCTTTCATCTGACAACACTTTGAGAATGGATAGTTGCAATAATAATTCATAGCAATTTCTTTTCCTTGATAAGGAGGCAAAGTTTGTGATACAGAGCAATATAATGGGATTCTGCAGTTCAGGTGACTGAATATTGTCTTTCAGAACTGGGTTGTTCTTTAGCAATGAATGATTGCAATCAAACTCCACGAATCTGGGCAGAAACAGATAGAACAGAAGCATGTAATGCAACAATACAACTAGTTTCAGTTATCTAATATACTTCAGATACATGCCACAGAGATAAAGGGGGGAAAATACATTTTTTTTAGATTTTAAAAAGTAGCTGACACTTGTAAAACATAGTCCATATTACCTTGCAATGATCGTTAATTTTCCTGTAGCTCCTCACTCAAAACAGTAACTCTAAATCATATGAGCTCTTGCAATTCCACTAATATTGCTTGAAATAAATAAATAAAATGGAAAATAAGTAAAATCTAACTTACTTGACAGCCTGGCTGACTATACTGAATAGCAAGATCATGCAAACTGCTACTTCTTCACTCCAATTAAAGTGATTGATAGAGATTGAAGAACTGAAAATGCACAAGACTTGGCAAAATCTAATTAGCTAAAACCAGGAAAAGTATTACACTGAGAATAGATCTGGGCAAATAATTGATTTAGTGGAAAAACCTGTGTAGGGTGGAAGAATGAGGATGGTCTTTGATCGAAGTAAATATCTTGATGATTTCCGGTGAAAGAAAAAGATAAGCTGTTGATTCACATAAAGTTGAAATGATCTGACATTCTTTCAGGTCAGTTTTTGCATGTTTATTACTTGCTTAAATTTAAATACATCATTCTGAAATAGGCTGAAAAGTTAATTTGAAAATGTCTTGAAAAAAATATTTACTGCTTGAATATATACAAACCCCAGACACTGAGTGCAATCCACCCTATGACATCAAAACACTCAGCATTATTGTCCACAAATTCCCATTTAGTTCCTCAGTTTTGTTCCTCCTCATTAGCACTGCCTATTTTAAGCATATAGACAGATAAAGGTACTTTATGGCAGCAGTTACTTCAAATGGTCCCTCCTGATCGAGGACAAAGGATTTCTATAACATATGTTTTCATACCCTTGAAACCCTTCCCTTGAGATCTTGATTTTGCTTCTCACATCTTTTACGTTCAGTACCACTCTCATTTCAAATGTTTGTTATGCAATATCTGAGATACATTGTACTAATAGTAATGAGTTGCCTTCAGAACCAATGTGAAATACTCTATTAATCAGAGATAGTCACTCATGTTGGCTTCATTATGGAAAAAAAAAAGAGTTATCATTGTTCTGACTTCTAGTGCATATGGCTACCATTAAGCAAAACCAGAAATAACAAGTCAAAAAAAAAAATGGACTTTACTTATTGATATTAAGATGGGGTAAGTTTTTTGTAGGACACTATAGTCTGGGAAAAGGTGGAATTACAAACGTAGTGACAATGGGAAGGTTAACATTGATGATACCCTTCATCAGGGTCAGCCCTGGGTAAAATCACACCCAGAACCTCAGTAATGAGTTAACATAGCTTGAAGCAACTTGCATATTAGGGGAAAAGGTTCATGTGTTGTATTGGTCTAGGACCATTTTAATATTTTATTGTCTACTAGCAAACCTAGTACACATACCAATGTCATGATAATTCCTGAGCCTTACAGACAGCAGTTCCATTTTTACTTTTACCTTCTCTTGGTAAGAACTAGAAGCCTTGTCTGATTTCCTCTATAAGTTTCTTAGAACCCAAGCTGTCAAGAGTCTCCAGCAGGGTCCTGAGGACTGCAGGTCTGACAGGTCACCTGTTTAGTAGCTCTGCTGCTCATCGTCAGCACACATTACAAAATCCATGGACAAAACTCAAACTGATAAGCATAAGAGTAACCCAGCCACTAAAAATGATAGTTTGAATAAAATTCAGTTGAATTAATATCATATACTATTGACTTTCAGAAAAGTAATTTTTATTTAAAGAACTGCAAATTCGAGAAGCAGAAGGCATGCAATTTCACAGTTCTGAACCTGTTTTTTTGGTTTGGTTTGTTTTTTGGTGTTGGGGTTTTTTTGTTTTGTTTTGTTTTTTTTTTTTTTGTAAGAGATTTGCTTGGGTTTCCTTTCCCAAGAGATGACAGTGAGAACAGTGGAAGGATGGAGAGATCTGTGCCACAGTTATAGAACTAACAAGGAATAATATTCTTTTTGCTGTTACAGTATTTTTCCATCCTTTTTTTTCCTCCTCTGTAAAATGATAGTTCACAAACCTTTAATAGATTAATAAATTCACCTTAAGAAACAACACATCATAAGTTACAGTTTTAAGATTACAGGCTCTTAAAAACTGAAAAATTTAACTGGAAGTGTTGTGAAGATGGTACCTCACCCAGGATTTATGTCAATCAGTTTTGTCTCATCAGCTAGTTAACTAGAAGATATTTTTTGTAGTATATTGAGAGGTTAATTTCTGTCTGTCTTGATGAAGAAGGATCAAGAATATGTAAAAGTTTCTTGCTAAAGTTATTCTGGGTTTAATACATTACTAGATTTTTTTTTTTTTTTTTGCACAATATTTGTTCATGAAAGCAATGAGTATGTTTATTATCCCCTGGTGGAAAGTACATGTGTATGTGTCCTGTCTTGCAAAAGGCCAGTTCTAGTGTTATTTGCAATAGTACAGCATGATGGGTTTTTTCGTGTAAAACCATATGCTTTCACATAAAAACTCATCCCACTGGCATTGGCCGATGGATGCAGCCTGGCCAGGTCCCTCTGAAGTAGAACCTCCCTACCTTCAAGCAGATCAACACACATGCCTGATGTGGTGTCATCTGAAAACTTACTGAGTGTGCCCTTGTTCTCCTCATCCAGATCTTTGACAAAGATACTAAAGAGAACAGGCCCCAGTGCTAAGCCCTGGTGAACACCACTTGTGAATGTCGACGTGTGTTTAACTCTATTCACCACATCTGGCCTGGATATCCAGACAGTTGCTTATCAGGCTCAAAGCCTGAAAGCAGATCCTACACCTACATACTCTACCACACAATGGGTCTCTCAGGTAACTGGTGTGCTCCTGTCATTTCCCCAGTACTTGATTCCATGGTCCCAGCAGTATCCTAACCCTAGACCAAATATGTCCTAACATGCATCAGTTGCTTCCTTGTACAAGTTTACTTGCATAAGATTGGCCATGCACAAGTTGTTTACTTGCATAAAGCTTCCTCACCAGTCCTCCCTGTTTTTCTATGCTCATTACACCCTGGTGCCTCATTTCCCCCAGCTTTGGCCCTTGCCTATAAGAAGCTTCACCATTTCCCACAATCCCCATGAAACATCCTTTAAACTTGCTTTTTCATATGAAACAATCTTGTTTCCCTTCCTTTAGTCAAATACATACTTCTCAGTGAAGTGCTCCAGGGCCATGCATGAGCAGATCCTTCCCTGGCCCATCCATCCATGGCCTGCCCTGAGTCTTCATTTTCTCACTAATCTGCAGCTTGCCAGGGTTTATGCATCTCTATATTTAATCTTTTACTTTCCCAGTCTTTTGCCTTTGTCTTTTATGTTGAAAGTCATTAGATATCCTTAAAAGCCAAACATCTTGCTGTCACACTCAGTGCCTGAATCTCCTTCCCTTCTGAAGCCTCCTCTTGCTGGTCTCCTATATACAGCTAATAACATCCTGGTCTCTAGATGATAGAATAGTTTCCCTTCCTACCCAAAATCAGGATCAGCTTTTCTCCTTCATATCATCTGTTGTCTTTGCCAAAGCTCCCAAATGTGGTTCTAACTTATTAGTACCTGTTAATTAATTAATACTTATTAATACCTGAATTCTATGGATCACTCCCTGTCATATCATAGTTATCAATAGTGATGACTCTGTATGACACAGAATAAAAGGTAATGGGTTTAACTTTGTTATATACTTATTCTAGATTCTAGCAACAAAAATCTTTTCACTCAAGTGGTTTTAGCATCTACAGTCCAAATCCTCTGACTGTTGAAGAGATGCAGAAAACAAAAAAAGTTCAGCATAAGTATTCAGGTCACAATCTTATCAATGGCCACACATCTTCCCTAAGCTGAGAAAGCCCATTGCAAGTCAAATCTCACAGACCAGAAGCCGGCTGCTAAATACAATGCAGGCAAGATGTCCTGGTACACTGAGTGAAGACAAATTGCCACAAATCTCCATAAATATCTGGGGAGGACCATCAACCCCATATCAATCAATGGCAACAATTCTTCCCACCCATCCCCTCTTATTTTCAGTAGAGGCATCTTTTCAGGTGTGAATTCGTAGATACGTATATAGATATAATGCAGGTTTCCAATTCTTTACACTCTCCACTTTCCACTCATTGCTCTTGCTACACAGATGGATATTTCAGTGGGGTTTACCAAGTTCCTTCAAGTTCACAGATGCATACATGTCTTACAACTTCAGCTGCAGCAGCTCTGCATGATGTTAGAGGAAGACCAGAAGAAAAATCATCTGCATTAAAAAAAAAAGAAAATTTTTAGTGTAGTTAAAAAAGTTATTTTGACACCTTCCCCCCTCAATAATCCCTTCTTAACTTATTTTTCTATGATACGAAGTCTGGTTTCTTTAAACCAATGCAGATTTATGTCAAAAATATTTTATTAATTTGGTAATCTTTATGCAAGGCTTTCAAAATGCAAACAGAACTGTCCCCTGGGAAATAGACTCAGCTGGCTTGGGGCTAAAATAGACTGCTTAATAATGTCATAAGTTGGCATAAGGGTGAATTTCTTACTGATCTGAGATGCACTGCATGATAGTATCATACCTACAGCCATAATTTTAGTGATAATTTATTGTCACTGAGAAGGGGAAAAGGAGGTCAGATCTGTGTATTGGTTCAGTGAGTACGTGCTGTTACTCATTCTCTTGCTCAGTTTTTGCAGAGATGATGGAGAGGTAAAATAAAGCATAATGCATTCTCAAGGTTGCCAGGAGCAACTAATGCTTCCAAATTGGTATTCATGTTTTATTACATCTTAAATTCCAGCACCTTAAAAACAATAAAGGAAATTGCATTTTCACAAAGAATCTTCCTTCAGGGAATGTACTTCAAGTTTACTGTCTTTTTTTCTGATGTCTTTCTCCATGTACTATGAACTCTTTGTTTTTAAAAGACTATATATATATATGTTCATATTATATATGTGCAAAGACAAGTGTATGTAATTCCATGTTTCTGAAAGCTTGCAAATTTGATTCCCCTAAAGCACAGGCATAGAGTCCTAGTAAGTCTTCTAGACAAATTGTATTTGTAAGATTTCAGGAACATGGAATAATCTATTTACTTGTCTTTGTAGAGCTCACATGAAATATGAGTGCAATCTGAGGACAACTGATTTGTAGAGGACTTCACTGAGGCGATTCTGAATCCCATGATCACTTTTCCTTTTTGAGAACCAAAAGGTTCTACATGGCATGACATCTGACTGACTTTGGAGACATAATCAAGTACTTTCCACAGAGCAAGAGCTGAGGGAGCAAAGAAAAGCATTTTGTCCACCATTGTTATTAAACAGCTACACAAGTATTTTAAATGAAAAAATGTCAGTAGCAATGAATTGTTCCAATATGGTTTCTATCAAACAAAAATATTATAGGGAAAACTCCTAGACTTTAATTTGTTCATACTGTTCATGTAGCTGTCGCACTGGCATGAAGAATATTAGACTGAGTACAAAAGAAAGGGAAATGGCTATAGAAAAAAAGAAGTTATATCTTTGAAGTTCAGAATTTCTTATCATTTAAGAGAGTTAATGCAATTTGCATTGACTGGTGTAAGTTATTAATAAAAAATACACTGATCAGAAAACTTTTATATATTATGAACATTATAATAATTGGTACTTCACAAAGGTAACAACTTTATAAAAGGAAAGGAATTTTCAAATGAAGACTAAAGAAACCATTACTGGTTTCTTAC